>VUQH01034581.1:23150-47233 GCA_015106775.1 Etroplus canarensis
TATCAGCAAAACCCCACCTTTAAGAACCTGCTCCACAGGTTTGACAGCAGGTTTCCCGGAGATGGATCCAAGACTAAAAAAGTCTCTGAAGAACATAGAAAAGATGCACTAATCACCCATTAGTTGGAGAAGTCCTGTTATAAAGCCTTGTTTAAGGCTTTTCCACTTTGCTTGCACTTTTCAAAGCCAGAAGATTTGCCCATTTTTATAAGGTCTGTGATGAAACCCTCATTTGAAGAAGGTTTATGGTGTAAGGCTAGGTTGAATCTATTTCTGGGATAAGAGTTTTAAGGTGCTGACCAGGTCACACCATCTCATGTGTAGTTGTAAGGTTTGCCTTGTTCTCAGCTAGGTCTGTTCAGATATTTCAAAATGAAACTGAATTCATTAAAATGATATTTTCATCGTGTCAACCTGCGAAGGTGATTATCCAGTATTTAAAGCTGACTTACAAGATGAGGCTAGCACTTTCACCTTTTTAGTTCTTGATGTCTATTTTGGCCATTTGTGAATCGATTCAGATTCACTGAGGATTATTATCTAGTTGTTTGGGAAAAAAAGAACATTCACTTCCAGAAATAATTATGGAAGCCATTTTTGTAAGGGTCAGATCCACTGAATCATTGTTGGTTTGGGAATCCGATCAGAAAACGCTTGGATGTGTCATTTTGGGAAAACAAACAAAAAGTCTGGATGACTTGTAGCAGCAGTCACACTGTGAGAATTTGGCTTCAATTTTCAGACTCTTCAGTCTCCGAGGAGCCCACTTAGTCCGCGAAAGTATCTCACGGCGTGGACTGAAGGTTTTCTGTTTCTCTCATGGCTGTCAGCTTTAGTGTTAAAATAAGAGACGAACCAAACAGAAGACAGCATGCAGAGCAGACAGTGTGGTCTAACAGAGGAGCCGTGGATGGAGTGAACTCCTGGAGGTCCAGCGAAAAAGATGCAGACGCGGGATGCTTGTTGCTGTGGAAACGCGTAAACACTTTCAAAAACATGGGGACTGCCAGAGAGATGACATCACCACGGACCCACAGCTGTGACACAGAGAGCGAGACAGACAGGAAGAGAGTGAAAGAGATGACATTCATTAGCAGCCGTTCACCAGACCGACAGATAAACAGGAGATAAACATCCGTAAATAACAGGGTGTCACAACAACGAAAGCGGCGGCGGCGGCAGCAGCGAAAACAGATCATCAGCAGGGATAGAGGAAGAGATTAGTCTCAGTCTGAAGAGGGTCTACTCGATTTGTTGTTTCCAGGTGTCAATATTATTTGCAGCTCTATTTAAACATATGAAAACGGCAGCAGCAGCAGCAGCGCTGACGCTTCATGCTGAGGATCCTGTTACTGAGAAACTCGCAGCCTTGTTTCTGCCGGGAAGGTTTCTCCTGTAGGAACAAACGAAAACTGAAAATATGCTGATGTGCAGGACGCGTGGGTGACATACGAAGACTGGAGCAATGTTCTGCAAGGAAGCAAACATTCAGAAGCATGCGCTGTTTGTAAGCAATGATGTGACTAAACTGATCTGTCATATCATTGCAACCATACGTGGAAGTGGGTGGGGGGGGGCGAGGATGTCTGAATTTTTCTTTGAAAAAAACAGTGCTCTCCTCCTCAATGCAGCATCGTAAATTATAAATGTCCTTATAGCAGACACGTCTCTACTGGGTGTTTATGGAGGCTTGAAGGTCTGTCCACAATTACCCAGCAAACATGCCCATGTGGGCCCACTGTGGGTAGAAGTGGGTGAACTGTGGGACTGTGGGGGGCAGGGCAGACCCACACTTATTGCACGCGGGCCCCACAAGGCATACAGCAGTTTTACCGTTTTGGGCCCCAGAGTGGATTTTCTGTGGGCAAGGATGTGGCCCCACATGGTCACCGAACTTTGCCCTTGAAGAAGAAGATGAAGACAAAGAAGACAACCTTTATTAATTCCACAAGCAGGGAAATTCAAGTTCTGCACTCTGTTGTTATATAAATATATATATATACACAATTTTACACGCAAGTCTGAAATACACAAACAGAGCTATCAGTAATCATGCATTAGTGGGAAGGTGGCAGAGTGAGAAGGTTGCCCATTAAAGGCCCCAGGGAGCAATGTAGAGGTTCTGTGCCTTACTCAGGGGCACCTCGG
Organism: Etroplus canarensis; assembly: GCA_015106775.1. Lineage (NCBI taxonomy): Eukaryota > Metazoa > Chordata > Actinopteri > Cichliformes > Cichlidae > Etroplus > Etroplus canarensis. The sequence continues at coordinate 25,299 of VUQH01034581.1, forward strand.
CAGTGATAAGGGGGTGAGCAGACACCTCCCCAGCCTCCAGTCCACCCTCCTTATATAGTGGTCCATGCGAGTCTTGAACTTTGGGTTGCTCCAGTGGGGTCCCCCACTGCAGAGCCCACATGTTCCCTGCATTTCACCCCTGCACTCAGGCCCACAGTGGGTAGTCCACTGCAGGCCACGTGAGGCTGCCCACACTGATCCCACATGGCCCCCAAAGGAGCATGTTTTCTGGGTAAAATCATTAGATGTCACAGAATTTGAGTTAAAGTGGTTTAGTTTTGTATTTATTTCTCAGAGAATTTTTGCATTTCTCATGGTCTTCTCGGTCCCCCCCTGGGCTAGCACACATTTAAGAAATTCTGGAAATGGCCCTGACTCTAAATGACCAGATACTGTTTCAGTTTAGTTAGTTTCTCTCCAAATCCCCTCTGTGAAAAATCCAAAAGAAAAACATTACAACTCTGTGTTTGATTAACTTTTCATGAAAACAACCAAATTCCTGCCTGTGTGGATTAAAATAAGAGGTGGCCCTGAGGCCGCAATGGTCTTTATTTATGTGACCTTGCTTTAACCACAAACACCTCGGTGTGTTTCAGGTGCCCTGGCAAACGTGGGCCAAACAGTAATAAAATCATGTGAAAACATTAAAAATTGTTGACTTTCAGCATATTTGTACGAGCCAGCCCTAGATCCCCTTTGAAACAGAACAGGTGGCTGCTTCGGCCGCAGTAACAGGGGACACGCTTGGTGCAGACCAAAAATCAGGTTTTCTGGAGTAAAACTGTGAAACATGCTAGTGGGAAATGTAATAGTTTGGATTTTTTTTTACCACCTCAGGGGCTGTGGGCAGCATGCAGTCATTAATTCTGCATCTTAACAAAGGCTAATTGTGAACAATGTGAGGCTATCTGTGTGAAAGCTCAAGTTAAGCTGAAAGTGGATGAGTGTCCACACATTTTTGACCCCTTTTGCACATTAGTTAAATTGTTAGCTTGAATTATGAACTCACTCTGTTTCCAGGGCCAACATGTTACCAGTTTGCATCAGGGAAGGAACCCAGTTTCGCTTGACCGGTCAGCTGAGACCATCCATACCCTGCTGGATCTGTATTCCAATCACAGGACTGATTTGGAGCCATGAACCATACTAATTATTCTTTTTTCTGAGGAGAAGCAAAAGCAGCCATGTTCCAGGGTGCTGAAAGCTATATCCATGCCATGTTAGCCATCCTGCACCTAGCTAACCATTCATTTTCCTGCTGCGCTCGTTTAATGATTTTTAATTCCAGAAAGTGTGTCATGCCTCGATGAGCTTCAGATGAGTCAGTCACCAACTTGTTGCCGATACAATTCCATCTCCATGCCTCTGAGAATGAGCGAACTTTTCCACAAGTTTGAGAATGATTATTATTACGCAGCATTACTGGCAAAAGTTGGGGTAATTTATGTGGGAAGAAAATTATGCTGCACAGAATCTGCCAATTACTGGTGAATTTCTTATAGTTACCCCTCCTATGGCTACTGACCTCAGTGGTTCCAGCTGGGCCCAGCAATTTTGTGGTGCCAAGTTTCGGCATCGGCACCAGTCTTTGTTCTGTGAAAATGTGTAGGACCAGTTCTGGATTGGGTACTAGCGCTGCATCAGGTGGAAAAGCCTTGCTAGTGGAATTGACATATTCAAAGTTCTCAAGCTGGGCAATAAAAAATAGAAACAGCAGTAACGTGGGAACGTCTTAAATTTTTTGAGTTTCTAAGGTGATTTCACTTTTTCCCCCTCTCCCATGAAACTGTACTCTTATTACCTCTGCTCAGGTTACATGATTGGTTTGGTTTGTTACCAGGATTACTCATTAAGCCATGGATGGACTTGCATGAGTGGATTTTGGCCCAACTTCAAATGTTTGAAGTCAATTCAAATCTGGATCCAGGAATCCTTGAAAAGATTCCTTATCATTGTAGGACTGGGAAAAACTGGACATGTTGTATCATGTTGTTACAAATACATAGCCAATTAGGATACAAAAGAAACACAAGCTAATCCATAAAGCCTTTTACATCCAGGGATATGGCTCATTCATGGTTTGGGGGGGATTTTGAGTCTTATACTGATTGTTGACTTTGTAGCACCGCTTGGCTACACATGAAAATTTCTGCTTGACTTGATGTCTGTAACCAGGTTCATAAGCTCTAGGACAGTGACACATTTTTTGTCATTTTTCCTCTGTTCACCACCACAGTGGATTTTAAATCAAATAGTCTGGCTGAAGTACAGACTGTCAGCTTTAATTCAAGGGGTTTGACAAAATAATTACCTGTTTAGGTTTTACGGTCATTTTTATACACAGGTCCCCATTTTTGAAGATTCAAAAGTAATGGGACAGATTATCATTTTTTTAATATAAGGATTTTTTTAATGCTTGGATTAAAATCCTTGATAGTCAATGACTACTTGAAGTCTAGAAGCTGTTGTTTGCTCTGCCAGGTCTTTACTGCAGCCACCTTCAGTTGCTGCTTGTTTGTGGGTCTCTGCCTTCAGTTTTGTCTGCAGTGACTGAAAAGTTTCTCTGTTGGTTTTAGATCGGGTGACTAACTTGGCCAGTGAAGAATGTCCCATTTCTTTGCTCTGAGAAACTCTTTGCTGGCTTTTCCAGTATACTCTGGCTTATCATCCGTTTGCACTGTGAAGGGCTGTCCAATCAGTTTTGTAGCATTTGGCTGAATCTGAGCAGAGTATAGCCCTGCACATTTCATGCTACTTGGATCAGAATCACTGGTTCCATTGGCAACCATACATGCCTATGCCATAACATTGCCTCCGCCGGGTTTGACGGCTAATGTGGCATGCTTCAGATCATGAGCTGTTCTTTTCCTTCTCTATACCTCTTTCTTCTGGCACAAGTGTGGGCATTGTGGCTTCATCTCCCCAAAGATTTTTTTCTTCCCGAACTGGGCAGGCTCTTTTAGATGTTTTCTGGCAAAGTCGAAATCTGGCCTTCTTGCTCTTGAGTAGAGTTAGTGGTTTGCATCTTGTTATAAACCCTCTGTATTTACATTCACAGAGATGTCTCTTGACTTTAGACAATGATGTACCTACCTCATTAAGAGTGTTCTTGACTTGGCCAGATGTTGTGAAGGAAAGAATTCTGTGATTGCCCTCTTCATTTGTCTTCTATGGTCTTCAGGGCTTTTTGGAGTTGCTGAGCTGACCAGTGTATTCATTCTTTTTAAGAAAAGTTCCATATTGTTTTTTGGCCACTCCTTAAGTGTTTGCTATCTCTTCGATATATTTATTTTGGGTTTTCAGTCTAACAGTGGCCTCCTTCGCTTCACTTCTCTTTGGACCTCATATTGAGAGTTTCAGTGAACAGCTACCAAAGTTCAACCCTTGGAATCAAAACCAGCTCTTTTACCTTCTTGGAATAATGAGGGAACAGGCCTCACCTGGCCATGAAAATGCATGCCAGTCAATTGTCCCATTACTATTTGTGTCTCTGAAAATGGAGGACTACCGTATGTATAACAATGGCTGGAATTCCTAAACAGTTAATACAATTTTTTTGTCAAACCCCTTGAATTAAAGCTGATACTCCACAATTTAAGAGCAAAGCTTATGGTCCTAAGTGCACATGCAGGTCACTCTTTCAGGTGGTGTAGCCAGTAGTTTCGGTCTGAATCATTTTCTCTGAAAGCATTTCCAGACTGTCCTTTTGATCGTTTGTGGCAGCTGTTATTCCTAACTCTGTGGATTTTCTCCGCGCTTCATTTCTGCCGTGAAGACTTTATAATCTCATTTTCATTCATCATTAATTTATTTCCTCTGTGGCAGCAAAACACATTACAAGAGCCTTGAGAAAATCCTGCAGCTTAAACTGGGCTAACCAAACAGTTTTAGGGTTGGCTGACTCTGAAAGAGTCACTTGAGAGGGACATAAATTTAGGCCAGTGCACAATCCTTTATTTTTTCTTGCTACAAAGGTGAGGGAAGAGTAGGGAAGTCATAAAACAAAGAAACTTCCTCGGCCATTTCTCATTTTTGCTGTATAATACAATATTAAACTATAAACGCTACAGTAATGATAAGTGGCGCTAGACAGACTCCAAGCCTCTACACAATGATGTCTTTTTCATTAGTATTTTTTCTATGGATAAACTGGTCTGTCAGTCCAAGATGACCACTTTACTGGCAGCAAATGGCTTCATGTCAGTGGGAACTATGAGTCAGTCACCAGTGCAACCAGTAGCGCTGCCCAGCTTTAGCACTGTGACTGGTTAACTGAATGAAGTTCAGCTAATTTAGAGCCAAATTGCAGCCTTGCTTTTTAAGAGCTTTCTCTGGATGAATCATCCCAAATGAAACTCATCAGAGTAAATGCGTAGTCACTGCAGTTCAAGCAGGTCATTCAGTTGGAATAAACTTCACCGCCCATCACCGGCAAAAAGTTATATCAAAATGTGACTTTGAAATATCTGTTTTACTTTATGAAACACGTTATAAAAGAGAAATAACTATTTTAAATCTGAAGTAATTCAGAAGCAGTGACAGAGTGACAGCTGAAGCAGACATCTGCGGATAGCTTGAGCTAAATCTTTAGCTTTAGTTCCAAGCTAAAAAAAAAAGGTTGTTCTGTTTCTCGTTTGTCTTCGTCCAGAGCGTTTCACATCATGTACACATTTTGAGAGCGTTTTTTTTTTAATGGTAACTCAGTAGCAATTAAAAACCCTGTTTGGCCCAAAAGCTTTTTCTGGTTGCAAAGTGGTTTTCAGATATGCAGCAACTATTGGGAGGCTAAAGCAACATCTCACTTTCCTAGTTGTCCCTGAGCACACCGTGGAGACATTGCACAACCTCAGCCTGTCTTTAAACATATTGTGAATTTATTGGAGCCTCAATTTTAACGGCGTCCCCCTCATTCATATGGAAAAAGGTCAAAGAGTTTGGACACCAGGACACAGATCCAGAGCGACCTCTGGAGCCTCAGTGCCAGGCACCACAGAACACCACAGAAACCAACATGGCAACCAGCTGTGGTCAGTTTACTTTACAACACGGTATCCATTCATTAAAAGCCCAGCACTCCCAGCTGAGTAGGCTGCAGCCTTTGATTCACGGGCAGTTTCGGGCTTTCCAACGCATAAAGGGAGTAAAAAGGGGCTGCTTTTCTTTTAAGAGCCTTGAATTAGTGACCAGCATGAAAAGATGAAAGAATGAAATTCTGGAAATTACTTTTTTAGTTTTGCGCATTTTCCCCCTTAGCTGGGGACAGAGGCCATTTCTTCTTATCAGTGCAGCTCTGCTGTTTTTGAAGCAATGTCTGAAAACCTGTAATCTGCTATGACTAATCTCTGCCTTTGTTGTGCTGTTAGAGGAGCAAAGAAATCAAAACTTAAGCCAAGAAAATAAAGAAAAGATGCTTGGCTGATTTTCTTATGGCCATAAATCTCTAAAAATGGGTGCTGTAGATGATGAAGCATGGTACGATTTAACTCAGTACCATATAAGAGTGCAGTGTCTTCACTTTAAATGGTCAAATCCACACCTCCCTCACTTGTGAAGTCTCTGTCAAAGAATCCAAGATGGGGTAATTGATCTCAAGGCACAGTTAATTCCATTCTTAACTATCTAACAACTGAGTAAGCTCAAACAGACAGCAGCAGCCAACCAGTTGTATCCATGTATTTTACTCATATAGCAGATGAAAACAACAGTCATCTCATGGCACTTTATATTCTGAACCACAGACCCTAAAATTTTAGAGGGTGAACCCTAACGATCAGACGGTCGCCTTTGAGCAAGGACTGGGCGACTGTGGGGAGGAACACCTCCAACAGAACCGGGCGCAGAGTGGGGCGGCCCTCTGTCCCGACAGGTTCAGGAAGACATAGATCCGACATCGCATTTTTTTTCTTCTAAATCTGAGGTTTTATATTTTCAAAGAATATCAGAGTTTTTAATCTCTTTCCTCCCTCCTTTCCTCTAGTTCCTCCTTTTGCTGTTGTTTTAGCAGAGAATGGTCCCTGATATGCTGAACAAGAGACAATACAAACCAAAAACAGCAGTTTCCAGACTTTCAGTGATGTCACTGATTTCCTTTGTGATTGTTTCTGTTTTGCTTCGGAAAAGGTTGATTTTAGAACCACAAAAAAAAAGACAATGCGAATGCCCTGCAGACAGCACAGTGTTTCCATTCAGACTGATCAGGCTCTTCATCATGATCGCATTTTGAACTGTTTTTTCTTTGCTGGGAATGTGCGTTTTATTCCTCCCCAAGCTGGCTGAAGTCCAGCGGAAGCTCTGAGGTAGATTAAATGACACATTAGAATAACAGCGAAGCTTTTCCCACCAGATACTTCATTAGAAATCAAGTTAGAACCAATAAAAACATAAAGAAAGTTGTTGTTGTTGAAGTAAACAGCTCACATTTTTACATTTGACAGATGCCTGCGATCTTTTAAATGTTCGTCTCTCTGACTCTACATCATGATTTTTATTTCAAATTTTTTTATTTCAATGCTGATTTGAAAATACATTTAATTTCATAAATTTGACTGTCATCACCAAATTCTGTACACTGTAGTAATCGCTAATGTGCTGAGTTTACACGGATGGTTTATAGTTGGATGTGATGTGAAATATAAAGACTAAACTCAACCCATATTATGTAAAGGCCTGAAAACTAGTGGCTTTTATGTTTGTGGAAAAAACAACGAACAGCTACAGTTCAGCTGAAATGTGAACTATTTTGCAGATGACTTGTGTTTTTCTTACTTGGGACACCGAATATAGTCCATATATGAAACTGTCATTACTGCATGCTGTTAGATTTTGTAGTTTACACAGCACTTTCTTCAGGCTCTTGATTACTGTCGACTCTGAGCACGTCCAGCTGTAGCTCTACACAGTCAATATACGCTGACTAGGCATAACATTTTAACCACTGACAGGTGAGGCGAATAACACTCAGTATCTCTCCATCATGGCACCTGTTAGTGGTCGGGATATAATAGGCAACAAGTGAACAGTTTGTCCTCAAAGCTGATATGTTAGAAGCAGGAAAATTTGAGCGGGTTTTATAAGGGCCAGATTGTGACAGCTAAACAACGGGGTCAGAGCATCTTTAGACCTGCAGCTCCTGTGGGGTGTTCCCGGTCTGAGGTGGTCCCTACCTATCAAAAGTGGTCCAAGGAAGGAACCGTGAACCGCTGGAGTCCATGGCTTGACTGGTCAGGGCTGTTTTGGCAACAAAAAGTAATATTAAAATATTAGGCACTACTGTGTTAGGCACTACTAAAAATCTTTTTACTATGGCATTTAACCCCAGCTAAGAAAGCTACTTTGGCCTTTTAACTTTTACTTTTTTATTTTAATTTTACAATTTTTATATCTTTATTATCTGTCTTATTCTGATTTTACTGTTATTCTTATCATTGTGCTTATTTATGCTGAGAAGGTTGGTGAAAATAGGGGACCCTGATAGGATTGAGATTAATAGTTTCATTAAAGCTGCAGATAAACTCAGTGGTTAACAAATTGTACCTGTAGAAAACACACAGCTACTTAACTGGCCTACTTTACTTATGGCACCTTTAGTTCAGTTACAACACTGGCAAATATGTGGGCCAGATAAGGCCAAAATGCTTCCACATACCTGATATCTGGCCAGTACAGATGAGCAGCCACACTTAACCTGATTCAGCACTGTCAGTCAAAGCCATGTGCTCTGTTTGGGCCAAACATTTAATCTGAATGTTGCATATCAGTGTCAACTTGTGCTATTGTAATGGAAACCTTAGTGACACGCAAGAAAAAGTTTGCTTTCTCAGCCAAAGCAGTTTATGATTTGTGCTTCTGCCTTTGTAGTCATGCTGACCTTACTTCAGTCAGGACCACTGTTGTCCACAGAAGGTTTGCAGTAGTTTGGCAGCATGGCTCTGTTCTGGTGCTTCTCCACCTTTCCATGTGCATTCGTGGAAAGACAGAGGTGGGGGGAGAAGTAGCAAGACCCCCACATAAACCGCAACAGGCATCGGTGACAGTGGTCATAGCTGTGACATAGTCTGAAACAGCACGAGAAGGACGGGCTGGGTTCAGTATGGGTTGCAAAGCGGCTTGCAGACATGCAGCAACTGTGAACAAGTTGAAGCAACTTAAATAGCATGCTCTATATGAGATTTGCTGAATGTGCTGATATCAGCTTTTCTGAGTTTCTGGGCCCACAATGTACTAAATCCCATCTTAGAATACATCACATTACTTCTAAAGGGATGCAGGGAATGAGAAGTGGCTGTACTAGACACCTAAAAAATTAAATTGACAATGTTGAAGGGACTTTGTGACAGTAATATGTATATACTGTATATATAATATAGTAATATAGTAATATAGTAATAATACTTGGAAGCAGGTCATTGCCCAGCAGGACTCACAGGTCCACTCATGCGTGTATCTATATTTTTTCCCCTGTCTTGACTCAACAGAAAGAGAGTGACCAGCAGATAAATGTGAGGGTGGACGGCAGCCTGACCACCTACACCCAAACAGGCCTGGCTGCCGGTCAGGACTACAGAGTCAGCATAGTGGGAGAGGTCGACGGCAGGCGGGGAACTGAGAGCACAACTGAATTCATGACACGTGAGATTTTTCTTTAATTTATCTTTTTACTAAAGACGGACAACTCCTGCTACTCTCTTCTTATGAAATTTAAATAATAACTTCAACAGCTGGAGCCTATGTTTTAATATCTACCAGAAACTGGGAAAATTATAAAGACTATACTGATGTTGAATTTGGAGTCCTTTGTTTTATAGTCTGGCTGGATTACCGAAATTTCCAACTTTACTGCTGTGATATTTAAGAGGTGTGAATGGGTGTAACTGCATTTTGTCACTGCGAGTTTTGCAGTGGTGTATACTCTCTAAATAAACACGTTTTTGTATCAGTAGATCACCTGAAAAACAAATTCGTCATCGATGGCAAAAAAATTTTCACCAACGCCTCCAAATGTAAGCTATGCCCACGCTCTGAACGGGAGCGTGCTGGTTAGGAAAAGGAGCTTTTGACCAGCATACTGGCACTTGTTAGCGGTTCAAATCACCAAACTGGCAGCGAGAGTTCAAAAATGTCTTTCTCGCTGCCCTTCCTGTGAAAGATGTAATCTGTGGCAGCTGCAGAGAAGCTGCCCACCAGCTGGCAGTGAAGAGGAAAAGTGAGTCCACAGGCGTTTAGCTGTGACTTTAGGAAAGTAAAGAGGGAGCAGGAAAGTGTTGAGCCAAGTCTGCATCGGTAAATAGAAAAAGAGTGATTGGATCCTTGTCCTCACACTCCTGAGGCTAAGAAAAGATACTATAAAGATACTATTTCTTCCTCTGCCGCTTCTTCACCTTCAGTCATTTCTGGTCCCACCAACCTCCAAGTTGTCAAGAAGACCTCCACATCTGCAGTGGTCCAATGGGAGCCATCACTGGGAGAGATTGACAGATACCGTCTGACTGTCACACCCAATGATGGAGCCGGGAGGAGGCAAGAAATGACCATCCCAGCTGGCCAGAACTCCGCCAACATCCAGCAGCTGGAGGCCGGGCGTTTGTATGACTTCCTACTCGTGGCAGAGAAAGGCATGAGCCAGAGCACACCAGTGAGCACTCAGGCTGTCCCTGGTGAGTAGAACCCATTACAGGCCCTGGAGGCAACTTTTCTTAGCTCGCACCATAGACTGTATATAAAAGATGGACATAGCATTGTGCTGTCAAGTCTGCTCCTTTAAAGTCTTAACTCCAGCAGTCAGAAGTCACTATGTTTGGATGAGAGGATGAAGTGTTTGGTTATCAGCTAATCATAGCTGCTTGGTTAACAAGTTCTGTCCATAAACTATGAGTACAGCACAGACACAGATACCTGCTAAGTAGCTAACTAATAACACAATAGTCTCTTGTCTGTTAGTACAGTTTATAGTAATTACAGTAAATAGCAATAATATTTGTCAGCTAGTTGCACTAAAAATGCTCTATAAACACAGTTGAGAAATCTGGTTCAATGACAGCTTCAGCGTCAGCCCCTCCTAACTTTAACTCTTTATAAATTTCAAAGCATCAGCAGCGATCAAAACCAGTTTTTGTACCAGACTGTAAACATTTTTATTTCTGTGGTAAATCAGGGCATTTCAACATGGAACATCAAGTGGCCATCTGAGAAACTGCGGGGGTTTTCTCTGGCACTTCAGCATTGGCTTCATTTTCAAGCCCCAAATGTTACCATTTGTTGTTATGCACAATTTTAGTTGTATATCTGCTTCCGAGTCTAACAAGTGGGATCGTGTTAGATCCGAAGTCTTACCCGTATTCTTTGACTCACTGTATGGATGTTTTAAATTTAAACCGTAGGAGTAGTGTTTATAAAAGAAGTCCAGTTGTATAGATTTCTGGGGAAATGATCTTTTGTTCCAATTGATTTCTGAGTTTTTGGACTCAACTACTAGTTTTTAGTAGGAATGTCACCTCAAAGAAAAAGTAAAAGAAAAAGGCACGAAAAATGATGCCATTCATACGAATCACTGCAGCTTCTGTGCAAATGTGTTACACTATAAGAACATAAATCACAGTACTGCGTTCTGTTATGTACTGCTGTTGCATTTCTTCACAGAAAAGCCCTTTTTTTAAGGCTTTTAGTATAGGAGTCTAAGTACTTAGGATATTTTTTATTATTTTTAACCATGGCATCACATTTGGTGTTGAGAATCATTTAATTCTATTACAGCTACAAAATTTCAGGTATCATGACATCCATAGTTTCTAGTTTCATTTAATATAGTATGATGTTTATTTAAAGATTCAATGGTTTTATTGTCATTAAGCAAGTATGACAAAATTACGATTATACTCATTACACACGGTGTGTTAACATTAAAATAAAAAATAAATATATCAAAAGTATACAGTCTAAGCTGTATTGCTGCCATCAAATTCAAGATGAACACTTTTTAATCAAATAGTAAAATATCTCACTTTCAATATTTGATGTGTTTTCTGTGTTCTTTTGTGAATACAGTTTTGGCTTATGAAACTTACAAATCATTGCATTGTGTTTTTACTAATATTTTATGCGACACCCCACAATTTTTGGAATTGGATTTGTATATAAAAGGGATATTGAACATAAAAACATTAAAATATTGCACATGGAGACTTTCAGGAATGTGCACAAAAAAAAGGAATGTGCACAAGTTATTGATAGAATGAATAAGCGTTCAGTGTCACAGTCTGTTTGTGTGTACGTAGATAGCTATACTGTGTGGCTGAAAAGTTGCACCATCCCTCATTTGCTATTGTCCTATCTGGTTTCGAACCAGTGACATGCCAACAGCAAAAGTGCTCAGCTTAAGGGATCAAAATGGGACTTTGCAAACACATTTGGTTACGTCCATCTTTTATACACAGCCTTTGTTTAGAAATCTCCCCAAAGATTGTCTAAAATCCGAGAAACCGAGAAATGTATGGTGTTCTAGAAGAATAGCTACATTTTTAGCACTACTGTTAAGGAAAAAGTTAGAAATTGGATAAGAGAAAGATACAAAAGGAAGAAAATCCAAGTCAGAGTTGGTCCAATGTTTCTTCTCCAGGTTATATTTAGGTGAGAACAGCTTTGGTTCTACTAAGTGAGCCTTTGTGTCCAGACACCTCATCGTTCATTGGCTCACATCATATAAAACACAAATTAGCTGACGTACTTCCCCACCCCTCCAGAAGGAAACATTCCTTTATCTGCTGATCAACTCTGTCATTATATTTCCTTCTCAACAGTGATGCAAACAGCAGGTTTGTCCAAGGAAAACAATAATTATATTTTAATTTTTTCCGCGCAGGTTCAACATGGATGCAGCTGACCCGTATTTAGTTTTTTGTTTGCTCTGGCATGATAGCTGACAAACTGTCATAAATGAGGATAATAATTATTATTAAAGCTGCTTTTCTTTCTTTGTTAGGTATGATCACTTTGGGATTATTCCTGACAGCAGATTATGATGATCTTAACATTTAATCAAAACACTCACTCCCTTTGCATCTTTAGGAAAAACATTACCGAGATTTTCCACAGCAGCTTTGACCACACAGGCTACACTATCACCCAAACAAGATATTGGAAAAAGGGACCAAGACCTGAATCAATCACCTGAGGGGCGAGTATCTGACCAGGATGGGAAGACAGAAGATGAGGACAAGGCTAACTCTGACTCCTCAGCTTCTATAATTGCCAGAACTAAACCTCTGGTCAACAAAATGTTTGCAATAAATGGCACCAAACTCAGAGGAAGGCCCATGTTGTCAAGGAAGCCAAACGTCCCTTTGCGTGTCAATGAAACCAGAGTTGTGCCCGGAAGAAAAAAGTTTGTCCCCAGACCTTTAAAGAAAGTCACAACAGAGGCACACAAGAAGCAGAAGACTGTACCCAAAAAACCTATCGTCATCAACCCCATCATCAGAGAATCTATGACAGACCCAAGTGTCAAGGCATCAAACTCTGAGAAGGCTGACAAAAATCCAGCTGTTCTGCCTGGGACAGATTTAAAAACAAACAGACAAAGTAGCTCAGAGGAACCAACTATTGGCTCCAAAGAGCATCCAGATGTTGGCATTTCAGGCCATGGAAATGACACTGATCGAGTGTCTCCAGAGCCAGTTGGGACTATTCAAAGCCAAGAGAAGAAATGTTTGAATAAAATTAAAGTGACACACTTGAGATTACCCCTAAAGGATAGAAGCAATGGATGTAAAGGGAATGCAGTCGGTCTGTTGGGGAACACATTAAGTTCAGATCCAGGTCTGCCCTCTTCTGGAGGGACAGCAGTCAGCAATACGCCAGACCCTTTACACACACTCCTGAAAGACACTTTTGAAGATATGAATATCACAACATTTTCTCTTCACCTGTCAAAACCAGACATCTCAGTCGATGCAAAAATAGTAAGCGAGCAGATTTTAGGAGGACCGACGCTACCTCCATCACTCCCGTCCTCATCAACATCCTCAGAGTCCCAGTCAGAGTCACGTTCATCAGCTTCAGAGACTTCCCACTCTCTCGCTGCCTCATTATCTTTACCTTCACCTGGTTCATATGCATCAACAGCAGCACCAGCATCCTCTGAAACAGCGTTAATCCAACCATTGTCCTCATCATTACCACCACCACCTTCCTCCCTATCATTGTCCCTTCCATCATCATCCCCTTCTAGCTCAGATAAAACTGATTCATTTGGAAGCAATGAGCTAGATGCAGACAGCAAAAGTATCACTGACTCTGCACCACCCAAAGACAGAAAACCAGTACCCCCAAGACAGGATCAGGTATATCTCCATCCTAATCATGAATCCACAAATCATTCACGCCCAAAAACTGGACCTTTTCAGAACAAAATCCATCTAAATTCAAGATTTCGTCACCGCTCCCCTCCTCATTTGAACCATATTTCTGGAATTAAGACAGATAGTAGACATCAAGCCACAAGTCAACTTTCATCTTCACCATCATCATCTTCTACTGAGAAACCAACCTTAGATGAGGTTTCAGTGAAGGATACAAGTGGGTCAAAACATGGAACAACAGAACCTGAACCATCTAGAGTGGACCAAAACCAAAAAAAGATGCTGATAGAAAGAAGACTCACCCCCACAAATCGAAATCTTCCTCAAAAGGGTAGGAACCAGTATCGTCCTTTATTAAAAGGGCGATATTTTCAGAATCGAACCCATCCAGTTAAGAAGCCCTTTGCTCATCCCATTCAACCTTTAAACCCTGAAACTGAGAAAACCAAAGATCAGGTATTTTCAAATGAGTTAACAGCCACTTCATCGCCTTCTAGTCCCAAAGACTCCAATCTATCTGATATAAGGCCTATCAGACATGAAGGAAGAAGTGGAGTGCCTTCCTCCTATCGTCCAAACACCCAGAATGGCTTCTTCCGTCACCCACTGCGTGGTGGCTTTTTAAAAAAAAAAACCCGTGCAAACCTGAGGCCACCTCAACATCCTAATAGAGATCTTGTCCACAAGACTTCCAGAACCAGAAAGATAAATGTAAACAATGGAAATCAAACTAGCCAACTGAGAAAGGATAACATGCCTGAAAACAAATTACCAGTGCAGATTGCCCACCACCCTACTAAAGAAGTTCCAATTAAAGAAGGAGATCAAGCTGCTCAGATAGATGGTCACACCACAACGGTCAGACCACAGACTGATGATGTAGAAACAGGAGATAATGCTCTGATTGAAAACGCAGAAATCAGCAGTACAGATTCAGCTATCTCAATGAAAAAAGACAATGGAGATCCTGGCAGAAACACTGGGGCTACAGTTCAAGACAGACCACCTGAACACCCACAAATGACACGCTACACCAGTAGGAGCCAAAACGGCAAGGCTCTAACAACCTTAAGAAAGGCATTTGACAGTAAAACTGAGCAGAGAAATCCTAAATCAGATGTTTCTCCATCTGGAGTTTTAAAGGAACAATTAGACTCTGTGGGAGTGATGAACCGGACCTCTGATGGATTTACACTTGTATGGAACTCACCAGAAGGCAAGTACAAAAACTTTGTTGTGACTAGAAAAAAAGCTGGAAAAGATGACGATCTAAAACAGGAAGATCCTGACAAAGAAGGTGGCAGCGAAGAAGAAGAAGAAGAAGAAGAAGAAGAAGAAGAAGAAGAAGAAGAAGAAGAAGAAGAAGAAGAAGAAGGAAAAGAGAAATATGAGACTGACCAAGAGGTCAAATCAGACAGTTTAGGTTCTGAAGATGAGAACAGGCTGCCTAAAGGTGTTGTAACTGACACCCCAAGAATCCAAGGAAGCACAATTGCCAGGCCAACAGAAAATGAAAAAACTTTCAGAAAAGTCCTTCCTGGTTCAGCTCGGTCTTTCCAGTTTGAGGATCTCCCTCCACAGACCGAGTACACCTTGACCTTACTCGGAAAGGGCCCTGGCCTTCTGTCCAGACTGCACAAGCTTGTCATCAGTACAGGTACAAGACATTGTAACAGTAGAAAAAAAACATGAACTACTACTGTACAATGCTACATTACTGTCAGTGTCAAGTCTTGTTGAGACAACTCGATGCTTTCCTCTTTATCTTGTACCTACGTCAGTCTCGGTCTATTCAGGATAAAGACTGTTCTTCCATATGTCTTATCTTTACTGCACTCAATGTTGAGCTGATTAAAACACGTTCATCTGTAAACTAACTATCACTTGTCTTAAATGTAACTGGAAATTTAAGCTTACCCACTAAATGCTTCCTTCATTTTGATTTCAAGAGCTCAAACACTGCGGTGCTCTTGAAGGCTGTAAGCTTGAAATTAACAGTTTCAGTCATTGTTCTATGTGGTTCTATGTAACTTGCTATTGTTGTTTGCCAACAGCACGTGCTGATGTTAAAAAAGCCCCTCGTGAACTTCTGTTTTGTGTTAATATTATATTTATGTACTTATTCATCAGATTCCATGAATATGTGAAAAACTCATATTCATGAATGACATGCTAAATATCAACACATTCTCCATCATAAAAAAATACATCCACTTATTTGATGTCAAACCTCAGATGTGCAATATTATAGGCAGTTACATTGTTTGCTAGCTGATTGTGTTTGCAAAATAATATTTTTAGTTTGTCGTGGCTTATTGCATCTTAGCATTAGTAACAGTTGCCTTTAGAATTTGGCTACTTTGGCTAATGAGCAAACTGCAAAACATGCTCTGTATAGACAGAAGTTTTAGGCCACCTATATATTGCACTTATGAGAGCTTTAAAGACATCCCATTCCAAATCAGTAGGTATTAATATGGAGTTGTCTCTGCCCTTTGCAGTTATAACAGCTCCCACTCTTCTAGGAAGGCTTCCTGTCAGATTTTGGAGTGTGTCTGTGGGAATTTTTTGCCCATTCATTTAGAAGAGCATGCGTGGATCAGACCCTGATGTTGTACCAGAGGACCTGGCTCACAGTCACCGTTCTAGTTCATCCCAAAAGTGTTGGATGGGGTTTGGGTCAAGGCTCTGTGCAAGCCAGTCCAGTTCTCCCACAACGAACTCATCCAACTTTGCCTTTATGGAGCTTGCTTTGTGCACTAGGGCACAGTCATGCTGGAACAGAAAAGAACCTTCTTCAAACTGTTTCCACAAAGTTGGAAACCAGGAATTTTCTAAAATGTCTTGATAAGGTGAAGCATTAAGATTTTCTTTCACTGGAACGAAGGGGCCCAGGCCAGTCCCAGAAAAATAGCCCCATAGCATTATCCTTCCTTCACCAAACTTTACAGCTGGCACATTGCAATCAGGCAAGTAACGTTCGACTAGCAATTGCCAAAAACAGACTAGTCCATGTGACCGCCAGATAGAGAACTATGAGTCATCATTCCACAGAACACGTTTCCACTGCTCCAGTGTCCAGTGGCAGCAAGCTTTACCCTATTCTACCCAACACTTGGCATTGTGCTTGGTGGAGCTGCTTGGCCATGGAAACCCATGCCATGAAGCTCCTGGTGACGGTGCTGTGTAACTTTATCTAATCTGTCACTCTGTTGCTAAGTTGCCTTGGTTCCTAAATGTTTCCACTTCACTGTAATACCCCTTACAGTTGATGGGGGATTATGTAGGAGGGAAGACATTTAACCGACTAACTTGCTGCAGAGGTGACATCCTATTACAGTACCACACTGAAATCCAGTGAGCTCTTTAGAGCAACCTATTCTTTCACAAATATTTGTCAAAGCAGACTGCATAGCTAGCTGCTTGATTTTTATAAACCTGTGGAAAATGGACTGAAGACTGAATGAAATATCTGAATTCAGTGATTAAGAGATGTGGCCCAAAATTTTTGTCCATATAGTTTATCTGGCAGATATGTGCATCTAAAAGTTTCCTGGTTCGGGAAGTAAAATTTCCAGTCATTTTTTTAACCATGAAAAATATGAAAATCATTCATATGGATGTGTTGAAAAGTTCTTTCAAAGAAGGTTGAGTTACAGGCACATTTTACAAACACTGGAGAAAATGTTAACTATGAGTTTCTGGGTGCGTGGTTTAGCAGGAAACCAAACAGCAATGTAGTAGACATGCTGCTGAAGTGGGCAGAAGCCAAAGATTATGCTCAGATTTCACAATTTCAAATTTAAATTTTACTTTCTGGGTTACATTTGAATGACCTTGGCATTTTTGGGCTTTTTTTATTCAGTCTTAGGAAAGCATTTCAATTTTTAACATAAGAGGACCCAGGATTGAGCCTTGGGGAACTCCACATTGTGTTGGCCCAGTCAGATGCATAATTGAAGTAAGCTACTGTTTATCCTAAACACAGGGCTTCAAATCAAACTCAGTTTTACAGTCTGTCCAATAATCTTGTTTGATCAGCTGGGGTGACATCAGCAGTAACAGCATAACACCATTCATTCACTGCTCTGGTCTTCTCTCATTCAGGGTAAGCTAACAGCCAGCTTCACTGACACCCCTTCATCTCTCACCCAAACCAGGGTAAGACCACGGATGGTCTCTGTATTTTTGGTCTGTCTTCACCTTTTACATTTAAAAACTAAAAAGTCAACCAATCAGTAAATGTGGATAGTTTACAATTAAATCACTGTGTATAGTACTGACAGTTTGTGTCAGTACTATACAGCTTGGTAATATTGTACACTCTGGATTTGACTTTAAATGCTAACATTATATTATAGTGAATAGTCTAAATGTCTTTTGCAATAAAAATTCATACCTAATGCAAAACGTTTTGGCGTACAATGGAAAATTATCTTCTCCAAATCACTTCATGATGCTTTAAATGTAAACCTTTACTTCCAGCTCTAATCATTGAATTAATATCTTAATGTGTGTGTGTTCATTCACTCTAAATAATCTTGTGAAATTTTCTCTTTTTCTTCCTGTGTTTTAACGTCCTTTATTTCTGCCACGCCTTTTATTTTCAGGTTTGACCGACCAGCTAACTGCTGTATTAAAATGTCATCATTTTCTCCTTTGCTGCTGCCCAGGATCCATCATCTGCATTTAATTGTTACCGTATATGTCCGTATATGATTTGTATACTGTATATATGTTTGCACTGTACATATATACACAGAAATCCATTGGAGCACTAATGGCAAATGTGTGGATGAATAAATAATAATGTGCACACTGATTTCACTCCTGACCTTCAGTCTTTTCTCGCTACTTGTCTTCTTCCTGAAACCTGGTTATTTGTTTTTACCTTGCCTTTCTTTTGTTCATTTTTTCTCCTTGTTAAATTCACTTTATCCTCTTACCTTCTTGACTTCCATGTGCCTCTCTCTTCTGTTATATTCGATGTACCCTCCAGGCCCAGAGCCTCCATCTAACATAGTCTTCAGTAAAGTGACAGAAAACAGTATGACAGTGTCGTGGACCAAACCAAAGAGCCCTGTCAGTGGATTCAAAGTCTCATATACCCACAGAGATGATGGTGAGAGCCTTAACTCTTTTCTTACTAACTAGTGACTAAATAAAATGCCTGGTTTCCAGATCAGATAACAAGAACAAAACTGATTTTTATGAGTTTGTGGTCTGTTTCGCCAATTGTTTGGTCCATTTTGGAGTCATTTTCTAATATTCATTTTATGTATGTAGGACCAGTTTACAAAACAGTTTTCTGAAGGTGCTTATACTGTAAGGTAAGGACCCTACAATGTTAGTGAGAAAATCCCAGCACGAAGATCATCCACTGTGACCAAGCACTTGGTGACAATAGCAGGAAGAGCTTCCTTTAAAAGGAGGAGACAGCCGAACCAAACTCAGAGAGGGGCGGTCGTTTCCTGGGACTGGTTGGTCAGTGAGGGGAAGAGAAAAGAAGAAAGTGGAGCATAGAGAGATGAAGAAAAAAACAAGAGCAGATAAATGTTATTCACATGCTACAGTATAGCTCAGGTTCACCTCATCCAGCCCTAACTTAATTTAAAAAAAGTTTAAAGTAACGAGGTAATCTGTTTCCTGAATCCAAG
The DNA here is from genome assembly GCA_015106775.1 of Etroplus canarensis. Lineage (NCBI taxonomy): Eukaryota > Metazoa > Chordata > Actinopteri > Cichliformes > Cichlidae > Etroplus > Etroplus canarensis. Next base: position 44,308 of record VUQH01034581.1, read on the forward strand.
CTGGGAGATTGTTCTACGGGAGAAAAGCCTGATAGCTGAAGGCTCAGGCTCCCATTCTGCTAAACTCTAGGAACCCCAAGTAAACCTGCAGTCTGAGATCAGAGTGCTCTGTTGGGATATTTTTGGTACTATGAGGTCTTTAGGATATGATGTACACTGCCTGGCCAAAAATAAAAGTCACACTCTAATATTTTGTTGGACCTCCTTTAGCCTTGATGATGGCATCGTTTCTGTAAACTTATGCAGTATCAAAAACATTCATTCTGTCCACAACTGTATTCATTTTTCACCAAGCTCTTGTATTGATGATGGGAGAATCGAACCACTGTGTAACGTCTTTTTCGTGGAATCCTAAAGATTCTCATTGGGGTTAAAGTCTGGACTCTGTGGTGGCCAATCCATGCGTGAAAATGTTGCATCTGTTCCCTGAACTGCTCTTTCAGATTCCCCAGGAATCCCGGCGCTGTTATCCTGGAATGTGCCTGTGCCGTCAGGGAAGAAAAAAATCGATTGATGGGAAAAACCATTCATTCCGTATATTCAGATAGTCAGGGCTCTTCTAACCCTGAAGCGCCCATTGCTTGGGAACAGGGTAAATTTGGACTCATCAGACCACATGACCGTTTTCCATTGCTCCACAGTCCAGTCAAACTGAAGCTTTTTTCCCAATTAGCCTCCCATTAGCCAGAATCAGAATCCTTTATTAATCGCAGGGGAAAAATTGCTTATGTGATTTTCTTATAGTTACACAACTGTTTAGTCCTAACCCTTTAAGTTCGTTTTGTATTGTGGATGTGGAAATACTCTTACTTTGACTTACTTTGCTTTCACTAAATTTGAATGAGATTTCTAATCTCCATCATTCAAGATTTCTTTCAGACCACCTTTTTTCCTCGAAGATGGTGGTTCACCACCACCCTTCCAGGTTTTAATAATGCGTTGGACAATTTTTCACCCCTTTTTAGTAGTTTCAGCAGCTCTGTGGTTATTTTGGCCCATGTAGAGTAACATCTTTTCCACAACCACAGGATAAGGCTTCTGAATTCTCGTTCAAGAAATGAGAAGCTACTCACTGCATCAGCAGGTTAAATAATGAGTTGCCATCCAAAATGCATTAATCACTACAGTAATTGTCTGATGGAAGAGTCTTACTTGTTTGCTTGGTTAAATCCAGGTGGTGACTTTTTTCTTGGCCGGGTTGGATAGAGAAGTAAAACAGATCTGCCTGTTCTGTGTTCATGGGTCATACTTTTTTTAGTTTTGACTTTTGTGTTAAAAGAGTCAAAGACTTTATTGAAACTTTTAAAAATGTAATGATGATAAGCTCTGATGCAATCTCCCCTTTTATCAGGCACGCATAATACTGATGGTCTTTTTTTTTTTTTGCCTGCAGAGGAGCCGGTGTCCGTGTCTGTGGACTCAGAGGACTCCACCCTCGGCTTATCAAAGCTCTCACCTGGTTCTTCTTATGAGGTGACCATCATCTCCACCTTAGGACTGGACGAGAGCGATCCGGTCACAGAATTTGTTACAACACGTGAGTTATAGAGGATTATTCGCTGTTTTTACCTCAGCTTGTCATGAGCGGTTAGAAATGACACACTGCTATAAAAATTCATAAATGGACCCAACCCCAGTGTCTGTAAACAAAGAACAATTCTGAAAAGTTTCATGTTTTCTTTTTTTGTACTGAACTAAAAAGACATTAAGTTTACATCGTGTATGTATTTTTTTGTTTTTTTCTGTATAAAAAAGACATAAATCCCATGTTTGGTAATGTTTGCAGCAGGTGCTGGATCTGGAAATGATCTGTGCATTTTTTAGGTTTCCTCTGAGGAGGCTCATGCTGGATTTGTTTCAGTGCTCTGTGTTATTTCAAAACTGTTGAGAAGACAGTTCGGATGATTCCCATCATAAACACGACGTGTGTTTCCCTGGGGAAAATCCTTTCTGTGCTGTCTTGTTGGACTTTTTTTCTTTTGGATATCTTAGGGTTGTTCAGTCTACATTTATTCAGTCATTATCAGACTGGGGCGAGTATCCCCTGGTGTGCAAGACAGAGGGAAAGATATGCAATAAAAATACAATGAATGAATATGATTCATGCAGGGAGAATGACCAAGGCTTTGCTGATTCTATTGTTCTGACCAAAGCTTAGAGTTTCATAGTTGTTAATTATTTGTTCTGAATTTTGTTTCCTTTCACTTTAGTTCTTACTGTTTGAAAATGTTTACTTTTGGTTTCATTTTTCTTAGTTTCAGTGTTAGCTTTCATCTTCTTAATTATTAATGGGGGATAAAATTTAAGAATTTCAGAACAAGTATTACCAAACAGATTTGTATTTAGCGAAAGCATATGATAGGGTGCCAAGAGAAGAACTGCATTTTTGCATGGGAAGTCAGGAGTGGCAGAGAAGTATGTGAGGGTGGTACAAGACGTGTATGAGGACAGAGCACAAGAGAGATAAAGAAGAGAGTGCAGGCAGGGTGGAGTGGGTGGAGACGAGTGTCAGGGGTGATTAGTGACAGAAGGATAGCAGCAAGAGCGAAAGGAAAGGTTTACAAGACGATAGTGAGACCTGCTATGATGTATGGTTTGGAGACGGTGGCACTGACAAAAAGACAGGAGGTGGAGCTAAAGGTGGGAAAATTGAAGATGTCGAGATGTTTGCTGGGAGTGACCAGGATGGACTGGATTAGAAATGAGTCCATCAGAGGGACAGCTCAGGTTGAGAAGTTTGGAGACAAAGTCAGAGAGGCAAGACTGAGATGGTTTGGACATGTTCAGAGGAGGGATAGTGGATATATTGGACAAAGGATGTTGAGGATGGAGCTGCCAGACAGGAGGAGAAGAGGAAGACCACAGAGAAGATTCATGGATGTAATGGAGGAGGACATGCAGAGGGTTGGTGTGAGGGAAGAGGATG
>VUQH01034582.1:0-15106 GCA_015106775.1 Etroplus canarensis
TCTCCCTTTACCAGTCATAGTCCCTACATTTAAAGTCCCTACTCTCACCTCCACCCTCCTACCTTTCCTTCTCTCTCGCTGCCTCCTAACACGCTTTCCCCCTCTCCCCCTCCTTGGTCTTTGGCCAACAGTAGCATAGTTTCCACCGGCACCCTGTTGGCTAACGGCACCGGAGGCGGTCGTTGTTAACCCGGGCCGCGACCGATCCGGTATGGAAGCCATGTTATGAATCCGCATATTTGATTTGGCACAGTTTTTTCGCCGGATGCCCTTCCTGACGCAACCCTCACCATTTACCCAGGCTTGGGACCGGCACTAGGACTACACTGGCTTGTGGGCCCCTGTGGCTGGTTTAAAGAGAGACCTTGTTCTTATACAGTGATAAATGATCTAACTTAATGTAATACATGGATGCTTCTTTAATACTTTTTTAAACTAATTTATATTGAAAACTGGTAACAGAAACAGTCCCATTAAGCTAATAAGATGTGCTACATCTTGGGATAGTTTTTTAGCACTTGAACCTAAAAGGTGGTGAATTTAGGCCCAGCTGTTAGCAAGGTTGCAGGCCACTTGTTCCAGCTTCAGTGCGACATCTAGTGGTTTTGAATGTGTATAGCACTGTAAAGGGAGATCATGAGGTCTCCAAATGTACTTCCCGGCCATGCTGTTACTTCAGAAAATCGCCCCTTCATGCACTATGAAAATAATGCTTTGTGCTCAGAAGTTAAATGGAAAGAGAAACAGCACAGTTGCAACATTTTCAGAGTTGCCATATAGGTACATCCAATCATGGATGTTTAATCTGAAATAAACCAAGAGCACTCAAAGGACTTAGGCCACAAGATTGACATCTCTTTACCTCAAATCTCAGCAGTGACATGTAGTTTCTGTTCTTGGGTTCAGCAACAGGTTTAATGATATAATAACCAACAACAGAACTAGTACTGGTATGGATCAAGACTGGAGCAAGCACGTTTGTCTCCTCAGGGACTGCATTTGCTGACTGGGCTTGTAGGAGGGCTGATTATTTTTCTGCTGCACTTCGCCAATCCATTGTTATCACCAGCAACATCTGTCAAGCTTGAATCTAAAACTGTTGGCAGTCAGTATAGCATGTCCTTATGTTAGTAGAAAAGCTGTAGTATTACTGAGGCAATCTAACAGGATTTTTCACACTTTGCCCCTGCTGTATTTAAAGCTGTTCTGCTTCGTTAGCAGAGGAACGGGCATAACAGGAAAGATAGGAGAGATCAGAGATGATGTTGTGCTAAAGGTCACATGCTACGCTAATCCTGAGCTACACAAAGGACACTAAAAACCTCTTAGCATCGTGTTCCAGCTGATCCTCTTTCTGTGAAAATTAAGGAGTGCTTTATTTGGGAAAGTGGTAAAAGCGATGTCTTTATTAAGGAAATATGCAGTTATTGCTGCAAATGCATTCACTTGTTATGTGGCTTTATTTTTTACTCTGGCAAACTGAAATCTTTTTATGTCTTAGTTAGCAGCATTTAAAATATAAATCTGTATACAGCATGTTAGGAAGGGTGTAATCTCTTGAAAGAAACTGTTAGCAAAGGACAAGCCTTTTGGTTATTTGCATTTATTTCACATTTATATACATATATAAAGTCACTTCATGGAGGCTGATGGCTTCGAGTCTCTTCTGGTGAGATGACTTATGAAGGATCTTCTTTATGATGCTATGGTTGCTCATTCCCTTTTCTGGTGAAGTGCACTCCATCAACAAATAAGGTGTTGTCAAAAAATCTCAGGTGGGGGTGTTCAAAAATAACAGCTCCAAAGGAGTCAGTACCTTTTCTCATGGTGCTGTTGATGATCTTCCTTGCATTGTTGATCCACAATGGAAGTCTGTGCCACCAAGGAGTTGCTGCAAAGTAATTTCCCCCCTGGGGATTGATAAAGGATTCTGATTCAATGACCATCAAGGGGAACTTTGCATGGAGATGCGTTAAGTCTGGTTTCATTGTCAATGGAATTTCCTGGGTGGATGTGTGTTCCAGGATCATTGCCATAGCATGGATGACCAAAATGTCAGGTAGACTCTGTATGGAGAGCTCTGTGTAAAAACAAGGAAAGACGCCTCTCCAGCCCATCCCTCCTTTGCCGAACCACTCAGCTCTGGTGTTAAATTCAAAATTTCTTCCAAACTTGTTCAAAGCAGCCCTCTCCCCTTGTCTAATATAACTATTTCCAGTGGTGCAAATCTTGGTCTGGTTCTCCAGTCTTCAAAGGTGCTCTGTGTCTCTGCAGAGTCTCTCTATTTTTCTTTGTCCTTTGCTGCCTGTTCTTGTTGTCAGGGTTTCCATTTAGATTTTTTTTTTGTGGCATTACCCTCAGTTCTCTTTCCTTTCAGTGGAAGCTTGTGGGTAGGTTGAGATACATCACCATTCTGTGACACTGCAGGCAGACTGAAGCTTTATGATGTAAAGGACAAATGTACTGTAGATATAAGATGTTTGGGTTCTTTTGTATGTTTATAAAGTGAATATAGTAACCATTTGGTGGTCACTTCAATGTGTAATGCCAAGACAAAATGTGTCCCCCCCCCTCCGAGGCCTTGCCTTCCACAAAAGGAGTGCATTGAATATGGAAATATTGCTGCCTTAGTTAAATGTAGTCATCTATATTTTTCCCCAAATACATAGGAGAATAGTGATGACTTTTGCAAAGGCACCTTTTCCAGTGAAGTCCTCAACTCTGTAGCCAGGAGCCGTGGAGGAGAGATGGTTTCCTCTGATGAAATGGCATTATTTGTCAGCCGTTTTTTAAAGGGAAACCTGCTGCACCAGCACATCTGCTCATGTGGGAGGCAACCACCAGATGTGTGTGTCTGTGTCTTGTGTCTGGTGTGTCTGTGTGTGTGTGTGGTTGGGCAGTATGGTATGGAGAAATCCAAGGGGGATTATTAAAGATGGGGGGGCTTGTACATCTGGTTATTGTGTATAAAGACAGTTGTCTCAGGGTGTGGTGGGAGGATGGTAGGCTGTGTATGTGTGTGGAGATGCTAAATGAGCAGCTGTTGTGTTTGATGCCCTGGCCTTGGTCTGGTAGCCGGTGCTGACCCAGTTAAAGTGAGCAGACTGGAAGACAGACGGGGTGGAGGAGCCTCTCCCCCTGCCACCAGCAGCCCTGTGTTGCCTGCTGGGAGTTCAGCCATATGTGATTTAATGATGCACCAATAATCACTTATCTGTGGCTGGTACTTTCTGATTTATGGCACGAAGGAGACAAGAGAGAGCACATCCTTCAGCTGGAAGACCTGGGATTCCACGGTGTTACAGCTATGAGGGGGAAAAAAAATTTAAAGCAAGGGAATCAAAATACATAACATTTAAGTGACTTGATGTTGAAAAGATTAGCTGGTTTACTGATTTCACTTCACTTTAATGAACAAACAAAGAAGACTCTGGGAATATTTACTGCGGGTAGAGGCAACTGACATTTTTCCCCTCCCCATCTTTTCTGTCCGTTTTTTCACTAGTTTTGCAAATGGCTAGGGTCATTGTCACTACTGGTAGCATGAGATGATATCTGGACCCTATAGAGGTTGCACAGGTAGTCCAGCTTCTCCAGGATGGCATATCAATACGTTCTATTGCCAGAAGGTTTGCCGTGCTTCCCAGCACAGTCTCAAGAGCATGGGGGAGATTCCAGGAGACAGGAAGTTACTCTTGGACAACTGGACAGGACTGTAGAAGATCCTTAACCCATCAGCAGGACCAGTATCTGCTCCTTTGTACAAGTTGGAACAGGATGAGCACTGCCAGAGCCCTACAAAATAACCCCCAGTAGGCTACTGGTGTGAATGTCTCTGACCAAACAATCAGAAACAGACTTCATGTGGGTGGCCTTAGGGCCCCATGTCCTCTAGTGAGCCCTGTACTCACCGCCCAGCACCATGGGGCTCGATTGGCATTTGTTATAGAATACCAGAATTGGCAGGTTGGCCACTGGTGCCCTGTGCTTTTCACAGATGAGAGCAGGTTCACCCTGAGCACATGTGACAGATGCGAAAGGGTCTGGAGAAGCTGTGGAGAACATTGTACTGCCTGTAACAACATTTAGCATGACCAGATTGCTGGTGGAGTAGGTCAGTGATGGTCTGGAGACACATATCCACAGAGGGATGCACAGGCCTCTAGGCAGCAGCACCGTGACTGCCATTAGGTATCGGGAAGAAATCGTTGGACCCATTGTCAGATCCTACACTGGTCTAGTGGGTCTTGGATTCCTCCTGGTGCACGAGAATGCCTGGCTTCATGTGGTGACAGCATGCAGGCATTTCCCGGAGGATAAAGGAATTGATACCATTGACTGGCCCTCACGCTTGCCTGAACTAATTCAAGTCGAACACCTCTGGGACATCCGACACAGCCAGGTTGCACCTCAGACTGTCCGGGAGCTCATTGTTGCCCCGTTCATATATGGGAGGAGATCCCCCAGGACATCATTCGTCATCTCATTAGGAGCATGCTTTGACATTGTCAGGCATGCATACAAGCACATGGGGGCCATATAAACTACTGAGTACCATTTTGAGTTACTGCAATGAATTTTTGGCAAAATGGACTAGCCTACAGCATTATTTTTTCACTGTGATTTACTTTGCGTCTTTGAATTCAGCCATCTGTAGGTTGATAATTTTCAGTTCTATCAAACGACGTGACAACCTTTGGTTCCTAACACATTAACCCAATCCAATATCAGTATAGATATCAGCATGATTTTTTTTGCCATTGAGATCTGATGTGTTTTCAGAGTAGTCCTTTAATTTTTTGAGCAGTGTATTTGGGTTTTGGATGAGTTTACAGATACTCTATAAATCTGTGATCAATTGTTTTTTTTGTTCAGTGACGCAGAACAGCTCCTTCCACTTTCTAGAAAAGTTTGATCGCACAATGGTTCTGACATCTACTGGTAATTTAAAAAATTAATCCAACACTCCACCATAGTACACTGTATGGGTATTGGTTCATTCTAAATCCATAGGCGTTAGTGTGGAATTGGTTCCCCCTTTGCAGCTATAACAGCTTCCACTCTTCTGGGAAGGCTTTCTGCAAGATTCTGTGGGAATTTGTGAGGTCAGACGCTGATGTTGGATGAGAGGGCCTGGCTTGCAGTCTCTGTTTTCAAGTTCGTCCCAAAGGTTGGCTGCCCTTCATAAACAGGTATGAGCAGCAGGTGGATGGGGCTTCTGTGCTCACTATATCAGATATATCCCCTCTCGCTGATAGCGTACAGAGATCCACGAGTAGAAGAATATAAGTGAACAGTTAAGCCTGAACTTTGCCTCATAGAGATAACTTCTAAATACTCAGACCTCATTATTACCTCTGCCAGCAAGATTATTTGACTGGTTCAACTTGTCTCTTTGCTAGAAAGGTTAATAAAAAATAAAATCTCAACAGATTTACATGAAAAGTGTCAACAGAGTTTGGGCTTAGCTCTGTTTAGAAGTGACTGCTTTTTGCAGTTGATCTAGATTTGGGTCTGGATTCGCGTATTTTTGGATGAAAGTCCATAATCATGAATTCACAAATACATCCCAAACTGAAGAAAAATTGGTAGGCATCATCTTGACTTCCTCAAGATAATAATACAAGCTGATCCAGATCTAGATATCCTCCTTGACCCAGGGACTGAATTCATGCATGTAGAGGATGTCATTTTCAGCATTGCCAGAGGTATGCAGGTTTACACTGCTTTTACTTGAAACTTTTTCTTTGTTGAATATGAACATTCGCTATTGTAACAGTGTATATATATGACAGAAAATGAGGAATAAGTCCTTTTTAGTTCCACTTTAATATTGTTTCACATGTTTGCTTCCAGGCTCTGTCTGGCACACTTTATAGAACATTCCATTTCACTCTTTGGCCCTTTATTTCATCATTTCATTCAAAAGACACTGAAAGGACTGAAAATACGCTTCTTTTTTGGTTCTTCCCCTCCAGCTCAGCTCTCTGTAATGTGCAGTGTGTCCGCTGCATGCATGGCTTACTGACAGGCCTCAGAGCAGTTTTGGAAGGTGTCCAAAGGTGCACGTGCATGGCGGACAGCAGAGGGGTGGAATATCTTTTCTCTCCCCAACAGCTGGATTACTTCTTCCTAAGATCCTCTCGGGATTTTACCAAGTTGACCACGTTTCATTGCTTTTGACCCAGTAGCCATTTAGTTGGTGTTCTCAACTTCTACTTTATTCTAATATAAAAGCTTGTTGACATCATGGATCTATGTTCAAGATTTCAATTTTCTTTTTCACTCCTTATGTGCATCTTATGGCACACACACAGACACACACACAAACAGGGTTAACTTCATATTCACCATTGTTTATTAGGCCCCTGTTGATTTATTGGTTCAACAGCAGTTTTGTTGAGAACAACACGATGTTCAGCTTTTTTTGTCTGACTCATGCAATATTCTGTGCACAAACTCACACATACACACTTTGAGTGTTAAGAGAGGTTTACATTCAAGTGCTGAAAATGTGCTCACGAGTTGTCATATTAAAGCTTTACTCACCCTACAGTGTGAGTTCCAGATTGGTTCATTCTTTTGCCTGTTATTTGTTTTTCTACATTCACCTTTTTTCCTCCCTGCAGGTGGAAAACAGACCCAAATACTACGGCAGAGAGTAAGCTGGTTTTCGCTGTATTAGCAAATTATATGAGCCATTTTGCATCAATACATTGCAAACAGTGAGGATGCTTTTCAATCCATCTCTGGATTTTTCTTCATTGGAGTCTCTAATTTTTCAAGTACACACCTAATATTTTGCTTCTTTTGCATCCAGGTACCATGGAATGATCTCAAGAGAAGAGGCCGACCAGTTACTGAGTCAGGCTGAAGGCAGCTACCTCATCAGAGAGAGTCAGAGACAGCCAGGCACATACACACTGGCTCTAAGGTATGTTAATTTGAGGAGACTCTGATAATCAAGACCAAACATGAGCTCAGTGGTACCGCTTGATTTCTCCTGAAAAGAGAGCAAAGCAGGGAGCTCAGTGTACATAGTAGAAAATTAACCATTACAAGTGGAAGATTGAAAGACAGATGGGAATAGCTTCTGCTTTTGAAAAGTGAAATCAATGTGAAAGTGCCACACACATGTATTCTCTCTAATGGTCAGCAGGGGGCACCTCTTGTCCAAATAAAGGTTCAGCTGGATTGAAGTTTATGAGAAATTGACCCAACTTCTCTCTTGATCTGTGACCTCAGTGAACAGATTGCTGATGGGATTATGGCCTCAATCACTGGTTTCATGTCTTATGTAAGTCAGCATGATGTTCATTCTGGAAATTATGCTCCCATTTAGAGTAAAATAGACATTAAAGCAGGGTTTGTTTGAGGGCTCGCAGAGTCCCTCAGTTTCTCAGTCAGATCAACTACTCACTCATCAGGCTTGGTTTTAAAACGCCAAAAATAGTGGCGCTAACCAATGGGGCACCTCACAGTAGCTACAGAAACAAGTAGCTAGTGCTAGATTGGATAATCCAGACTGATGTTCTGTTCTACTGTTAATGGTTGTTTTTCTGTCAGGGAACAGATGGTGCTAAATGGATCAGATGTGTGGACATAGCCAATTTGCGTGTTTTATGTTCTTTCAAGCCACTTTCCTGCTAAAGGTTTGCCTAAATAAGTTTCAGAAACCTCTGAGTTTTCTATATCCACCAACGTTCCATGTAAAGCTGCACACTTGCGCAATCGCACACTGCTCCCGCGTCCTCCACACACAGCAGGTCTATGCAGTGCACATGCAAGCAGCAAATCTATGCAGCACCCATGCAAGCACACAGCTTAGAGGGAATGTTGGTATCCACCCAGAACGAATGGTTTATATTTATTTATAGTCTCAAGAGTTCAAAGTGATCTCATCACAGTGCTAGATTTGTCCAACTGACAGCCCAGAGCCCTAAATTATCAAATTTACTGCAAAGAAACTTGGTATCCCATAAGCTCTTACATTTTGCATGTCAGGATTTTATTTTGAAAGATTAGTGATGTTTAATGCTGTGCGTGTCTCTGTAGTGTAGTGGCTTACACTTTCACCTCGCATCCGATGTAAAATCTGTGCCAGCTCCTCTTGGAAGTGTAAGGGAGCTGCTAAAGATACTGCGTCCTTACTTTTAGTAAATAGTAGTCAATCAGGTGGTTGTCGTGAAGTAATGGGTGCAATATTTTCCTTTGTCCTACAAGAGGATTTTAAAAAGACTTGTCTTGGGACAGTGAGACACACTTTGAGTGAAATGGTACAAAGTTTTCTAGTGTTAGTTTTCATTTTATTCTTTGCTTGTCATGGTCCATGCTCAAAACACTGATCTCACAAGAGAAAAGACGACTTGTATCAGATTTAGCTACTAGCTATTTTCTATCTGCGGTCCCTGGGCAAGTAAATGCATTATTTAATAAGCTATAAAATACAAATACATATCCAAGAGTAAGTAGTCCAATCAAATATATGGATTTCATTATATACATTTTTCATGTATCGGGGAAGATCACAGTGGAATTTCAAGATTACTTTACAGCAGACAGTGTTTTAAAGCCCTTTCACCTCATCTGGCTTTAGTTAGATTCGGCTCAAACCTTAACCAGTCACAGCAGCTATGCGAGCTTATTGTCTCACGGCATAGCACCAACTGTATCATTCTAGACAATTTGCCAGAGTATCCATAGAAAGCACAAATTTTTTTGGATATTGTGCCAGGAATATTGCCTAAAAATGTAGGTATTCTTTTCCGTTTGACCTCAGAAGTCTCTGCCTGTACGTGCAGGAAGAGAGAGCTTGAGCTGCTGTGTAAAGCATGTCTAATTGTGTGTTCAGGTGCTGTGAGGTGTGAGGGTTTATCTCACCAGGAAAGGCAGGAATCAAACTTTAAGCAGCTCAGAGGAGCTCACGTTTATGTGCGCATTTCCTCACGCCAAGCCTTGAGAGAGAGTGATGGGGGTTATCTTGTGTGCATGTTTAGTAGCTGGTTGTGATTCTGTGTCTTGCTCAAAGGCATTACAGTTGCATGTTTTCTTTCAGTTTACCCGGCTACCCACAATTGACTGTTGGTTTGTCTTGACTGTGAGCTATCATTTTCTCAGAGTAGGTGTCACACTTTTAAATGGGTGCATGGCTTAATTTGAATTTAGTTTTGGGTCAGTTCGGTCTATTCATAGCCATCTCATTTTTCCACCTGCGCAACTGTTCTCTCTCATTTACTGTCCCTCTTACCCCTATGGTTATAATTACCTTCCATAAATACCCTTTCATAAACTGGAGTCCCTATCTGGGTGGCAGAAAAGGAAAGGTTGGATTTTGGGTTAATGATCTAATGATGCTGGTTTATCTCGCAGTGGTTTCATTGTGATCCACTGAGGAGGAGATGGCAGTGTGGTGGCCCAGTTCAGAGTCTCTGTCTATTTGAATTTATGCCATTCTTTTCTGACTTTGTTTTAATAAAAATTAAAGCGACAGCATTTTGCCACGTTTTTAAATTGGGACTGTAAATCATGCTGAACAAAAACAAGATTCTGGCTTTAGATTGTGACCCTTGGAGTGGGTTTAAAATGAATTTTATTGCAGTTTTTAATGGCGCTTAAAAGTGTTATTTTCAGCCCTGAAAATTTCATTTGGCTGGCTCCTGTACTTAAAGTTGTGAGCACTCAAAAATGAGGAAAAAGAAGTGCCCAATTTCCATCCACCATTATGTACTTCAAAGACCTGCAACTAAAAATGTCATTGTATGAAGCTAAAATTTTGTTATTGCACCAAAAACATCACCTGATTCTGAGGGGGTCAGATGGGAGTCACAGAACATGTAAAATGGAGCTTGATTTTCAGAATAGTAATAATTGCTCATTTCTCTGTTTCTCCTGCTTCATCTATAGGTTTGGGAACCAGACAAGAAACTTTCGCCTCTACCATGACGGGAAGCACTTTGTTGGGGAGAAGAGGTTTGAGTCCATCCATGACCTTGTCACAGATGGCCTCATTACACTCTACATTGAGACAAAGGTATGTGTTTGCATTAATCTGTCCTTGCTCTGCTTCTCCAGTAACCTCCCTTTCTACATTTAAAGCAAGACTGCAAGATAACTGTACAGCAGAGGGACATAATTACTGTAATCAAGGCTTCCCCTTACATTTTGGAGTGTGTCTGTGGGAATTTTTTGCTCACTTATCCAGAAGAGCATTTGTGAGGTCAGACACTGATGGATGAGAGGGCTTGGTTCACGGTCTCTGTTTTAGGTCATCTCAGTAGTGTTTGATGGGGTTGAAGTCAGGGTTATTTCTGGTTCTTCCACACCAAATTCATCCAACCATGCTTTTATGGAGCTTGCTTTGTGCACTGGGGCACGCTGGAACAGAAAAGGGCCTTCCCCAAACTCTTTCCACTGTTCCTAAATGCTTCCACTTTGCATTAATAACCTTTACAGTTGATGGTGGAGTATCTGTTTATAAAGGCAGACTGCATGGCTTGGTGCTTATACACCTGTGGCATTGGGACTGAACCCCTGAATGATAAAGAGATGTGGCCCAGTACTTGTCCATATAGTGTATCTTTCAAGTCCCTATGATGGATCATCTGAGCCCTTGGGGAATACAAAGGAATTTTTGGACTTCCTTAAAAAACTATGCCTCCATTAAGGTATTGCTTGTTTATTTAAACAATGCGATGGCAGCTTTGGGGGGAAACAGAGCTGGAGAGTGAAGGATATTATTGGAAGTCTTAGCTAGTAGCCTGCTGTTTTAATTTAATAGCAAGGAAAAAAGATGCTTTCAGAGGACACACAAACATTGCATTGCCAGAATTATCTTATTTGATGTCCACTGTAAGGTGTAAATATAAAAACGGAACTAATACATTTACAGTTATTTCTATAAGTCTTGGCCCAGATATTCATTGGCTTCACTGGAAAGCCCAAAGCTGAGGTGACAGGTTCCCAGATTGTACTTACAGTGACTTCATTTTTCTCTCAGGCAGCAGAGTACATCGCCAAGATGACCATAAACCCCATCTATGAACACGTGGGCTACACCACTCTGAACCAGGAACCCACCCTGAAAAAGCACCTACCACACAGCCCAGAAGAACCCGATTCACCAACTCCAGCCAAAGATGATTGCAACACAGAGGAGAGGGTGAGAACAATCACATGTGTATATTCTGAAGAGCGACCCGGATGTCTGTTAGAAGACAGGACAGTCGATTTGGCAGAGGGTGATATCATTTATCTGCTGTGAGAAGCAGTCATGTAATTATTGTTCAGAAATACAAAACCCTAGAACGTGTCATTCAGAGGGCATACACTCAGCTCTAGAATAGTATACTAATAAACCTTAAGCTGTAACCACAGGAAAAAAGTCAATATTTTCTACACTCATCACTGCCTGCAAGAAATATGGATTTTTATGACAGTCACTGTGCACACACTCAGGCTGCAAGATCTTCCCAGTGAACATATGTTCCTCGCAAACTGACCTGAAGGCTTGGAGGTTTTTTGTGGGTTTAGTTTGAATAAGAAATTGAGTTGCTGGCACAGAGTGCTGGCTACAGACCAAAGAATTGTTCCCTTTAGGAACAATCTGAAAGTATCTAAAATTATTGCTAATTATTTGCTGTTACTAAAACACTACTTAACAGTGAGTCATAAATCATTTATGATGTTAGCTGAAATTGAGAGTAAAAGTTTTTCAATCCAGAGGAGCAGAAATAGATGAGGACCTTAGAAACTACACTGTAAACCCCAGACGTGGAAGAACTCAGAATTGTTTATGAACTTCAATATATGTTAGCATTTTAATAATATTCTGGTGTTTGAATGTTGTTAAAGTTCTTAATATGACTTTTTTGTTTTTAATTATACCAAAACAGTGTATTACTGTCATTCCATTTCTTCAAAGTAGTACAAATAATGCAACAATTCCCCCACACATTACTTATTCAAATTACTGATATTTAAATGCTACCCCTGTTCATTACTCTCCTCTTGCATAGAACATTTGGTGAACATTTACTCGCTTGATGAGCTTTAGCAAACAGCCAGAAATTCCCCTTTAAAGTGCCTCGGTTTCTTCCATGCATGCTAACACAGTGATAGTCATTAACCCAGCTACCCACTACACACACAGATGCATATAAAGGTCACCTATTGGTACTAAGCTTTTTGAAGCATTAACTTTATTGCATTGATTGTGGCCATGCTGTTTTTTTAAGCCATACGTCACCATGTTTGGACAAGAGGATGGAGATCTGAGTTATTAGATAACACTATCAAGCTTGGATAGCAAGCTGCATCCATGAATTGCAAAACGGCACGCATACCCAGTAATCGGTGCAAAATATCATTCAAATACAAGAGCAGTGTGAGACTGCATACCTCCATCAAGGCTGAATAATCCTTAAACTTCTATTTTTTGCTAAGGTAGAATATTTTTATGTCTTTATTTGCTGAAACTGAAACAAAGCCAGCTTTCAACAAGCTGATATCTGCAAATTTTTAGCTCATCCATCCAAAGGACTGATGAACTCATGCCATGGCAAGAGATCCATCCACCCAAAATTAACAAGAATCATCACTACTCCTACAGTATTGGCCAGATTTTAGCTAAACTTGCACGAATTAGTCACTGAATTAGTCTTTACCCAAATTGTGCTCAAGGTCACATTTGTCCTTTTACTTGCACTTTTCCATTTTCGCAAGAATTGCTACTCCTAAGGGTGGTGGACTTGATTGTAATGGTCCTCATACAAGTGCTTGTGTTTGCCCCTCTGCCATCTATGCATAAACACCCATCATTAGTGTTATTTAAATAATGTTTAAAGCTAAGGTAGGATCAAGAACTAGGGCCGTTGTCCTTGATTTGACTCCTGACTTCTCATTGGATTTTAATTCTCATTAGTTTGTGTAACACAGCCAGCCCATGACAAGAAAACTTGTCACTTTTCCTTCTGTGCTTCACACAGTACAGTAACCTGAAAACTGTGGAGGATTGCGATCCAGTTGACTTACTATGTTCTTAGCGTTCTGGTTATTATTTCTGTATGTTGTGTATTTGTTGAGATATGATGAATAATCTCACAGTGTTACAGAATCATTACAAAATACAAAATTCTGGATCCATATCCGGATTGACTCCAAAAGTTAATCACTTGAAGTTGGGCCAAGTCCAACCACTGGTAAGATTTTTGTCTCGGTCCCTGTAAGTTTTTGCATAACTCTGCCAATAAATCCGTGGCATTGCCAGAGATTTTTCTTCCTGGTGCTGCGGGGTTGCCTGACTTTTCAGAGAGTTTGCCGTAAAAAAAAAACAAAAAACCCTTCTTTTGTCTAAACTGGATTCTTTTTTCAACTCCGAGGATAGTAGTTGTAAGAGTTATAATTCTGCCCACATAAACAGAACCTGAATGTAAAATTTCACACAATTATATAGTAATGTAGAGGTAGCAGTTAAATCATCTCTATAATCAGCATTGTGTTCTAAAAATGATATTAACAAACCACAGAAAATTCTTGAGGGTGCTAAGGAGATACTATGGCATAACAACTGCCCTAACAACTGAACCAAACACAACCTCTCCTTGGTGGAGGTGAAAATGCTACAATTTCAGTCACTAAGACTGAAGCACAAATGTCTTTGACGGCTGTACTGCAAATCAGAATATAATATTGGTCAAATAACTAAAGTAAAAAAGCTCCAACAGCAAAAACTTGGTGGAAAGGTCCAGATCAATGATTCGAATAAGTAAGGTGATGCCTAGCAGACAGCTACAAGCTACAAAGACCTGTGTCACTCTTGTCACTTAAAGCTTCATAAAAGATATGTTGTTTTTAAAAAAACATACTATCCATAGAGGCCAAATTGGGCGAGCCAGCCTCAAGTGGCCACTAGAGGAACTGCAGTTTTTGTAGTTAGACTGTAGTTGGCTTCATTTTGCAGCCCTTGAGGGTGCAGCTTGTTCTGACATTAACATAAATAAAATACAAGTTGTGCAACTCAACTGGAAACTTGAGGGAACAAACAAAACTCATTATGATAGAGCATCCATAGTATTCTAGCCAGTATCCATAATTCACAGTTGCAAGTAGTCTCACACAATGGAAGTAAGTTCTCTAAAAATATGCTTTTAAGTATAAACCCACAAAAGTTAATCAAATAATCAATTCCACCAACTCTAATGGGAAGAAAATGTCACAGAAAGTTTAGAGAAAAAGAGTTGACACTGTTTAATCTGTTTAATTACTTTAAGCATTTGGGTTTACAGTGCAGACAACAGAGTTTTAAAAGTTATAAATTTCTTTCATTTTGGCAGAGGAAGCAGTCGTTTGTAAGTGGAGGCTGAGTTGATTTGTGCAGTGGGTAGTGCAAGGTATTATGTAAAAATCAGTTTCTTAAAGTCACTGGACCTTACCTGTGTAAATAAAAGTTGGGTAAATCAGAATGTGTAAAATATGGGCATATAAACTATTACACTGCTTCCATAAAGTTGTGAAAAAAAGATAAAGGAGTGATATATCTGCATATATGTCTAGTATCTAAAAATGAGGTTTTGACGTGTTAAGAAAGAATGTAGAGAATTCAACTAGGCTGAGGAAAGTTGGTGTAAATACAGCAGCAGGATGGAAGGATGAGAGTTTAGGAACATGGAGAAAAAAGGTGAAGAAGAAGGAGGCGGAGGAGGAGGAGGAGTATGGATGCAGAGGAGAGATGGCCTCCAGCCAAGGGCTCTGCAGTAAAATTACATAACAGCGGTTTGCCTGCAGAAACCTGCTATCTCCCAAAAGCAGTCTACTAAGTGTTCAGCAATCAAGTTTGTTGTCGGCTCATTAATTTTCATTCAGATATGAAGTAATTAGAGTTTTAAAGTAGGGACGTAGAGGAAACTTTGTCTCTGTGGCTGGATCTTTATGCAGGAGGATGAAGATGTGTGATGCGAGGTTCTTGATCGCTGAGCAACTTCTGATGCAAATTTCACTCTTGCAGCTGTGAGGTTGTGCTAATGGGTCAATGCAGCTGCATTCAGGCAACTGCTACTAAAGCCCCCCCCCCCCCCCCCCCCCCCCCCCCCCCCCCCAAAAAAACCCCCGC
>VUQH01034583.1:0-66893 GCA_015106775.1 Etroplus canarensis
TACATTTCTGTTTTTTTCTGTCAAGATGGGGTGCTGAGTGTACATTAATGAGAAATAAAATGAACTTTTTTGATTTTGGCAAATGGCTGCAATGACACAAAGAGTGAAAAATTTAAAGGGGTCTGAATACTTTCCGTACCCACTGTATATTTTGCAGAGGCTTTTATATATTTTTACACCTGACTGTGTCAGTTTGATAGTTGATATTTTTATCTTGTTATATAGGACTATGACCTGAGCCAACTCCATAGAGGCCTTGAGAACCGCCCTGAAGTCTTCTCCACTAATGTGCTTCCTACTGTCCAGTGCCGCCCAAACTACCGCCTACAGATCCAAGCCAATGAGGAGATTGGCAAATTCATTGAACATGTGAGTATTACTAAAAATATGTATCAGACCCTTAGTGTGTTTACTAGAGTTTATATATATTCTGTGTTAAAGGTTTACAGTTTATATCACCGAGCATTTACAGGGTGTTATATGTGCCTGTGGTCTCCCTTGTAGAACCTGTGTGCTGCAGACAGTGACCCCACAGCTCCTCCCTATGACTCTCTCCTGGTGTTTGATTATGAAGGTACAGGCTCTGATGCGGATTCACTCAGTTCTTTCAACTCCTCAGACTCAGATGAGGACCAGGACTTCCAGAGCTTGACTCAGTGGGGACCACCTTTCAGGAGACTGGCTGACATGTACGGAGGGGGAGTAAAGGAGGAATATGATGACTCTGAAACACTACCAGGAAAAACAGAATGGGTCTGACATGGCTCTAGGTCTTCATATATCCTCTAAATTTGTGACCATCTGCCCACGATCCTTAGAGTTCTGTGTGACCACTTTCTGCACCTTGTCAAACTACTTAGAAGTTTTTGTTTTTTACTAGCTTGTTGAATCTCTGATAAACAATGGTATTTACAAACTAAATTATATTTAAGGGTACGTCCCTAGTTCACTGAGTGGTAGTGTAATTGCTTGTTTCTGCAATTATCTTTAATTATTCAAGTGTATTGTTTCACATGTTTATTGTCAGAATGCAGAATAAATAAATGCAAATAACCAAAATTGAAATATTAATCACTGTGACATCTGTTCCTCCCTCACATTAACAGCAGTGTAGCTGGTCACCAAACTTCCACATTGGAGTTGTCTTCACAGAACCATTGTTATGTGTAGTTTCCTGTTTATGATGTTGGCATGCCGTGCAGTAATGGCACACTGGGCATAGGAGAGTACCGGTATAAAAGGGCTGCCCTTAGAAAAAATCAGCAATAAAGTTTTGTAAATGCCTTTCCAGGAATGCAGTATTTCTTTTTCACCAGTTCTACATTTTTAAAATTTAATAATTGAGTGAAAGAAAGACAGCCTTATTAGTCCCCACAAGTGGGGAAATTCCAGATTCTACACTCCATTGTTAGCATACACAATTCCACATGCAGGTCTGAATACATACAGAGAACCAGTATACATGCATTGTTGATCAGAGTGAGAAGGCAGCCCCCAAAGGGCACCAGGGGAGCAATGTAGGGGGTTCAGTGCCTTGCTCAAGGAGGGAACTGACACATCTTCAGCTTCCAGTCCACACTTCATATATTAGTGGTCCATGTGGGACTTCAACCAGCAGCGTTCTGCAATGTTTCTTGTTCCAGCCTGTCCACATATAGTGCTCTGAGTGAGTCTTGAACCAGAGCTCTCTGGTTCCTAAGCCTAATCCCAACTGACTGAGTCACTGCCATGTTGTATTTTCATCAGTTGAGTTTTCAGGATCTTCTGCTGCTGCTGCTGCCTCATCTGTTGGAACCGCTTCTGGCTGTTCCTCCTGATGACTGGGTGTTGTGTTATCACTCACCTTGGCCTCCTGTGCTGGTTCAGCTGCTGACTCCTGTGGGCTCTGACTGTCTGGTTGTTCTTCTGATGCAGCTGTATGGTCATTCTCCTTGCCTTGCAGTTGTTTTTCTAGGATGGCTAGAATACTTTATTCATTGGAATTGAGTTACAGGAAAGATACAGTTAAAACAGTTCTCCCTCATTCGATACAAAAACTTGAGTCAGACCACAGACAGAAGAATATTTTTAAGAGTATGACCTGAGCCAGCTGCACAGAGGACCAGATCACCATCTTGAGGTCTTTTACACAGATGTGACATACAACAGCATAGGTTTACAGTCCGGCATCTCACAGCAAGAAAACTCCGCAAACCAGGACTTTCAGAGCCTGGTTCGTTAATTTTTTTCACAAACTGTCAGACTTTGAAAGTGTGAAGCCTTTATACAAAAAAAAAAAATCAAAATTATACAAAGATGGATTTAATTATTTAATTAATTGTAAATAATCAAACATGATGTGTCACTTTTGAGAACACCCCTGTTCTGTTCAAACTGAAGTTCCTCAAGCCTTCATAGGGTAATTTTATCCCTATACTTTAAATAAACATGTATTTCTAAGTAGAACATCTCCCAAACATTCATTCCGCATTGTTAAATATGAATTGGATGGAAAAGTGCCCAGCCTTCTTGTCTCAGCTTAATCATCGGTTTTTGTTTGAATGCTAGAAAGGTTTATGGATTGTTTAATTTATACATAAAATCTGTTTTACTGTCAACTTGTTCTAGATTGTGGTTTTATATAAACCATACCATGGTACGTTTTATATGAGGTTTTAGGCACAGTAAGTGTTTAGTTACCTGTGGCAGTGGGTAAAAAAATTAGAAGCAGTATAATCTTAACCTGTCTCTGAAATGAAATTAGTCCTCTGATGTTACAGAAAGCCCTGCCTACAAGCTGATAAACACTTTGCTCATGGCCAACAAGCTCCCTGAATCACTTCCTCGAGTGTGAACTTTAACCATTCATTAACATCCAACTCGACTGAACTTTGACCAAGAAGGCCTTCTGTTTGGTCTGAGGAATAGCTTTGTAGCACAGGGAAATGCTAGTTATTGTCTGTTAATTTAGTCAGACAGATAATTTGTGTTGATATGAAAGCCAACATCTGAGCAAGGTAAGAGATCACAGACTGAAATTAAGTGTGAAATCTGAATTAAAGGTGTTTGTATGGGTCATGATTTGCCTGCAGGAATAACATGGGTTATGCATTTTCAGCATTTGTAATGTTTTCCAGCAAGTTAACTTTTTTCCTCTATGACAGATGAGGCAGAACATGTTTCAGGAGGGGCTGTATCATGTATTTTTCAAGGATACACCCTCACCACGCCCCCAAACTCAGATTACCGATAATGGGGAGCTAAGCAATGCCAGGATTCACCGTTGGTTTGGGACTGTGGTTAATACTAGACTTTTAGTCACTGGGGTAAGAAGCTACATTCTCAAACAGTTCAAAATGTTAGAGCTTTGAAACCACCTGCCTTGTACGCTGTGTTTCCCTCAGGTGGTTCAAGTCCTCAGTGCCATCGCTTGCATTCTAAGCACAATCACCCATGCATGTGTGAGCTACAGCTGTGCTCTCTCCATGACAACGCCAGTATGGTCGAGCTTATTTGTGAGTCTGCATCTGCTTCATCCGACATGCCTACTTATGCTTCATAAGAGAGAGTATCAAATAGTGCGTCTTAACTATTTGTATTGTTACAGTATGTGGCTGCTGGGTGTCTGGCAATGGAGGTTCAGAGAAAAGCAAATAGACTAAAGGTAAAAAGTTTATTTTACAAATTCTTGTCTAACTTTTTTTGATTTTGTTATGAACAGCCTTACACAATTTTATCGTTACAATCAACAGATCATAGCTCTGATGGGTTTGAACGTCTTTAGCCTTGTGTTTGGATTCTCTGCTTTGCTGGCCAGTAATCTCAGATCTGCACAAGCTGTCAAAGTTACCTCATACCAACAGGTAATTTTGCACTTCAATAAACATTTTTTTTCTTAATACAGAGATCATGAAAAGTTTCTCTTTTGGGGTTTGTGTTCAGTATGCCTGGAAAACTAAAAACTGACTGTGAGCTATACTTTCTCTTTTCTGTCTTCTCCATTCCAGCGTGCTGGTTCTTATGTTGCAAAGGCGAGTACCATAGTGTTCACTATACATTGTTTTCTGGGGTCACTCTACATACTTTTCCTGTCCTGGAGAGGCCTGCGTCGCTACAGTTCCCCCCATTTTCAAGTCTATAGTCGCATCTCACAGGTAAATATAGTTGGATGAGATAAATACAACCTCAATTCCAAAAAGGCTGAGACACTGCGTAAAATATCAATTAAAACACAATGAAATGATTTGCAAATCTCATAAACCAATATTTTATTCATAAAGAACATTGAAATGTTGAAAGTGAAGAATTTTACTATTTTATTAAAAATACTAGCTTATTTTGAATTTGATGGTAGCATCAGATCTTTAAAAAGTTGGGACAGGGCTATGTTTACCACTGTGTTGCATCCCTTCTTCTTTTAACAACAGTCTATAAACATCTGGGAACTGCTGCTGGACCTTTGGGAAAGGAATGTTGTCCCATTCTTGTCTGATATAAGATTCCACTTGTTCAGCAGTCCTGGGTCTTCTTTGTCCTATTTTGTGTTTCATGATGCACCAAATGTTTTCAATTGGTTAAAGGTCTGGACTGCAGGCAGCCCAGTCTAGCACCAATATTCTTCTATTACAAAGCCATGCTGTTGTAATAGCTGCAGTATTTGGTTTAGCATTGTCTTGCTGAAATATGCAAGGCCTTCCCTGAAAATGATGTGGTCTCGGGGGGAGCATACAGTATGTTGCTCTAAAACCTGTATATACCTTTCAGCACTGATAGTGCCTTCCCAGTTGTGCAAGTTTCCAGTACCATTGGCATTAATACACCCCCATACCATCAGAGGTGCAGGCTTTTGAACTAAGTGCTGATAACAAGCTGGATGGTCCACCTCCTCTTTAGTCTGAAGGATGCGGTGTTCATGATTGCCCAAAACAATTTTAAATTTTGATTTATCTGACCACAGAACAGTTTCCCACTTTGCCTCAGTTCTGAGCTTTGGCTCAGAGAAGATGGTGGTATTTTTGGATCATGTTCACAAATGGCTTCTTCTTTGGATGATAGAGCCTTAACCTGCATTTGTGGATAGCATGGCAAACTACATTCGCAGACAAAGGTTTCTGGAAGTGTTCCTAAGCCCATGCAGTGATTTCCCAAGACAGAATCCTGTCTGTTTGCAATGCAGTGCAGGCTGAGGACCCAACGATCACCAGCATTCAGTGTTGGTTTTCCCTTATGTCCCTTATGAACAGAGATGTCTCCAGATTCTTGGAATCTTTTGATATTATGTACTGTAAATGATGTAATATTCAAGATCTTTGTAATTTTATGTTGAGGAACATTATTCTGAAATTGCTTCACAATTTGTAAATGCAGTTTCAGGTAGACTGCTGAACCTGTGCCCATCTTTACTTCTGAGAGACTCTGCCACTATAAGGTTCTCTTTTTTTACCCAATCACATTACTGGCCTGTTGCCAATTAACTTAATTACTTGTAACATGTTCCTGCAGCTGTTTCTTTTTAGTACCATTTACTTTTCTAGCCTTTTGTTGCCCTGATGCCAACTTTTGGGGATGCTAAACAGTGATAAACATGGCCCTTTCCCAGCTTTTTTAAGATGTGTTCTACTGCCATCAAATTCAAGATAAGCTAGTATTTTTCATGAAACAGTAAAATATCTCACTTTCAACATTTGATATGTTTTCTATGTTCTTTTGTGAATAAAATATTGGTTTATGAGATTGCAAATCATTTCATTGTGTTTTTATTTATATTGTAAACCATATCCCAACCTTTTGAAATTGGGGTCATAAAATAACTTGGGGTTAGAGATGATCTTCATCTTCAACTCAAGTGCCTGGATTTACAGTTTAAAGGATTGATACAGTTTAATTCTCTTTTAAGAAGATGGTGATATTGGATATTCACTTGCTAATTACTTCCAACAAAGTAAAACAGCAATCCAATATTTTAAAAATGCAACATTCAGTCTAAATTAATTTTATCTGAATGCTTTTCTTGACAGGATTCTGATGAAACCAGTGGGCCTCTACTGGAACAGGTGGAATTTAATCTTGAAAACTGAAAGATCTTTAATCTCTTTCTTAAATTTCTCTTGCTTGCATGTTTTCTGTAAAGTTAGTTACTGTCATTAAACTGTGCAATCCTAATATAACATTTTTGCAGGTATGATAATAATGTCATCATGCCACTGTATTACTTCTCCTTTGGGATTTTTGAAAACTATGACAAGTAATCATCACCATAAAAGTTACCAGAACCAACAGATATCAAGCAAAAATGTGTTTATATCTACAGGGCCACCATGATAAATTTTGTTTAGGTGCTTATTGTGAAAATTTCCATCCATCCAATCACTTTCTTACCCACTTGTCCTATTCAAGGTTGCTGGACGGATGGAGCCTATTCCAATAAAATTAATCTATTCAAAAATTTAATAGAACATAACAGTTACAACTGCTGTCACAGTTTGGATTTTTCTTAAATTATTCAGATATATTTTGTAGTGGACACAAAGGGACACAAGGGGGCAGCACTGCCAAAGAGTTTTCACATTGTACTCCAGTGTGATCCATTGAAAGAGTTTAGTGTAAAATTGGAGAATCAAAATTACTTTATTATTTAAGCTTCAAGAAATTATTTTGTCAGGACTCTTAATACCATCTGGTTTAGTGAGAAGACACAGATTAATTTAATGAATGTTGAATGTGTTCTGTAATTATACCCTTCTCTGAATGTAAATAAATGTGTTCAAAAGGCTTCCCAGCATGTGTTCGGGTTTTCCCTCTGGATAATTTTCCACTAATCTAAATGTTGTTGTGAACACCTTACACTAACTTTACTCTTTGCCACAAACTCAGGATGAACTCAAAAGTTCTCACAGGACCACATGTACTGTGAAAAACTAAGTACATGCTATGCTTCAGTCAGATGTTGAAACAACAACTTGAAATAATCATTTTCTGTATGAATTTATCAGTATTTCACATCTTTTTGGAGAATGTTTGATGCACTCTTCTTTACAAGACCACTAACATCATGGGTGTAGAGCTTGGGTCTCCAACAGTGGTGTAAGAAAGGCGGATGCTGTCCAAGTTCAGGACAATACTGGACAATACTTCACACCCTCTCCATGATGTGCTGGACAGGCACAGGAGCACATTCAGCAGCAGACTTATTCCGCCACAGAAAAACATTCCTACCTGTGGCCATCAAACTTTGTAATTTCTCCCTGCGACTCCTTGACCAGCTTCATATTGTATAATATTACATATTTCAAATAGTTTTTAACTTATTTAATATCTTTATTTATATCTAACTAAGCATCTGTAACACAATGCAGTTTTCCCCTGGGTTTGATAAAGGATTCAGATTCTGATTCTGGCAACATTGCTTCAGTTCGTTGAGGTTTTTGGCCACTCATTTATGCACAACTCTCTTAAGGTACCATCACAGAATGTCAGTGAGTTTAAGGTCTGGACTTTAACTGGGTCATTGCAACACCTTGATTCATTTCCTTTTCAACAATTCCGTTGTAGGCTTACAGGTGTACTTGTCCTTGTCCTGTCGCATGACTCAGTGTTAGTCAAGCTCTGTCATACAGATGGTCTCACATTTAACTTTAGAATATTTTGGTATAATCGGGTGTTCAAGGTCCATTCAGTGCCTGCAAGGTGCCCAGGTCCTGTGGCTGATAAACAAGCCCAAATCATCACCCCCCACCACTGTGCTTAACATGAGATGTTTGTGCTGATAAGCTGTTTGGTTTTAACCAAACATGGCACTGTGCATCATAGCCAAACATCTCCACTTTGGTTTCATCTGTCCAAAGGACAGTGTTCCAGAAGACTTGTGCTTTGTTCTGATGAAACCTAAGCTGTGCTGCCATGTTCTTTTTAAAGAGAAAAGGCTTTCTCTAGGCAACCTTTCCAAACAGGTCATACTTGTTCAGTCTTTTTCTAATTGTACTGTCATGAACTTTGACATTTAAAATGCTTACAGAGTCCTGTAGAGTCTGAGATAAAGCCCTTGGTTTTTTGCAATTTCTCAGAGTATTGCACAGCCTGATCACAGGGTCAGTTTGCTGCGATGTCCACTCCTAGAAGATTATGGGATTGTGTTAACACACCTGAATGTTCCATACTAGCAACCTTCCAAAATTTTGCTTTTATAGAGGTAGTCACATTGGCTTTTGATGCCTTAATCAAGCTACTTGGCGAGCACTTGGCTACTACTTACCAATTCCTATTGGAAGCAGTAAGGATGTATTTATTTTTTTCACAGAACTGCACAGTCCTGTGAACATGTTCTTTTTCATGACTGTAACTCTAATACTTAATATACTTACGTGTTGTGCAGTCAAGGGTGTGGTGTGTTTTTAGTATTTCAGTGATGGAGGATTTAATTAGGAATTTAAAGCAAGGTCATACACCACTCCTGCAGCAAGAACTCTCTCTCACACACAAGAACATGCACAAACAGACTTGCATGAGTGGAAAAAAAATCATAGTGCTGCTACTTTCTCACGGCAGTTCTAGCTAACAGCTTCCAGCTGTTGCCTGGCTGGGAGAGCTGCTATGGGAACTCACTGACTACAAAGAGTAACGTGGAATTAATTAGTAACTGGACACAGAAGTAGTACAAACCAACACAGAATGATAAAGCTGGGTGTCCTCACATAAACTGACACTGGATTCTTGTAGTAGAAACCACATATCATCAGAAAAGATCACAACTACTGTTTGTGTATTTTTGGTCCAGCACACATTAGGCTGTACATATATTTAGTCAGATTTCTACATCTCACTCTGGTATTTGTACAAAGCAGGGTTTTTTTAGTGTGATCTCAGTTATGAGCAAATCAAAATGTTTAGCCATGTGGTCTGATAAGCAGTATCTTTTATGTCTTGAGTGTATCTTCCTTTTGACACCACAGAGGCGTGGAGTGAAATAAATGAAGTTCGGATGTTAAGAACACGAGTGTGTCCGGAGGAAAGGAAGTGGTGACCACACGTTGGGATTCCCTTTGATAAGTCTGACCGATACTTTGACCTTTCAGCTGAATGGCTTGAAAGGATCTGAGCTGAGCCACCTTGGGGAGAGAGAATGACTAAGTGGAGAACATGGAAAAGAAAAAAAAAACAGAACACTTATCTTGAGAACATTCATCAATAATTTATTTTTCTTACTCTCAAGAACCACCACAGCTTCTCATCTTGAAAATTCATCAATTTCCAACAACACAGTTTTGAAAAATGTAAAGTTACTATACAAATTCTTAATAGAAAAAAGAATAAATTAAGTGTGGAATTCAGTTTTTTTTAATCAATTCCACATTTTTTACCTACAACACCTTTAATGTATTGTTTCAGTTGAACAGAACTGATAAAATCGAGTTACATGCTCTATTGTTTGGTAGAGGAAGTGTTCTACTATTAAACTGTCTGTTAAAATAAGCTCCATTTTGCACAACTGGTATTGAACCTATTGATAACAATGAAGAGATGTCTAGATCCTATGTGACAAAGCAGTAACTGGTCATTTTGTAGCACCTGAAAGGGTTGTTACAATGTCCGAAACTTAAGAAACAATACTGGTTCATATAAAATGGAACATTGTTAAAACAATGAATGTGAATGTTAAAAACCCCACAAAACCTAACAGTGCCCCATCCATACGTACAGGAAAAGACTGATAAAATAGTTAGTTCATTTCTCTTGGAGTATTACAAAAACCTCATACATTAGTATGGAGCACAGGAAATATGTTGTTTGGAAATATGAAGGGAAGGGATGTCACATTTCTTCACAATGGGCTGAGAGGTCAGAGATTACAACAAGGTCCAAATGGTATTCTTCTGGTGCAGGACAACACTATAGAGTAAAATGTGCTAATGTTAACATGAGGAAGTTGGATGCTGTCTTTGGGGTCTTCATTTCTCAGAGGATCTGCAGGACATGCATGGGATTTTGTGTCTAGAGCAGAAATGTTCCAGAAAAAACCAAGATCCAATGAAGTCATATTAAATGGTAACCAGTGATTACTGGTTCCAATCCTGGGTAAAGACTTGATCAATTTGCATTTGGATGAATAATGCTCCAAAAAAAAAAAAAAACAACCATGCAGGAAGTGGGCTAAACCTTTTCACTAAAACAGTGAAGCAAAGGGCAAATTACAACAACTGACAGCAGTGCATACAGAAATATAAATGAAAAATGTACCATTCCTCCCATACCAAACAGCACAATACACCTTTTATCCAATATGAATGGAGATTTACAATCTGTTTCAGAACAAAATGACATTTGATTAAACAGTGGTGAGCATTATTTTGCAACGTAAACATTTATGAAGGAGAGAGGAGGAAACTGATTCAAGGACAGTTAAAAAACAGCTAAAGTTCCTTTTCTTTTTTTTTTTTACAAAACTAGATGTGCTTTACTAACCCTGTTTTGAATATTTGATTGATTAGGAAAGAAACTAGTTCTCTCCATTTGAGAGGGTAAAAGAATTTTTGTGTTGGCTATAGCTTCTCTCCTGCCCTGACAGAGGGGTATTAATTATTTTGAGCCTGAAATCTATACATATCTATTCTAATGTCATTCTAATAAAAAGAACATTGCCCTTAAACACTCTGTGGTTGCACTTTGATATGAGAATACACTTACTGCAGGCCCAATCCTCAAATACAGTTAATGTTGTGCTTTCAGACTTCATTATGTTAAAATACATTTTATTTCACCTGATACCAAATAAACACTTGTTGGATGTCATCTGCCTGCTCTGCCTCATAGAATGGCTTTTGACTGTGGGGAATTAAAGGGGCTGTGTGATTTGTAATAATTTCAGTAGTAAATTACATTATTAATGTGAAGCACCAACATGTTTGGTACTGATAACGTATGATGAAAAAATAGAGTGCCATAAAGGGATACTCAGCATGGTGAGAGCTGGTGTGGAGCCAAGAACAAAGGGCTAAGCATTGACACTGAGCCACTGCAATATTAAAATGTAAGTAAAGTCAACAGATGTCAACAGCCTTTTCAGGGGTTAATATAAAACAATGTGAAAGGGCTAGACCAACATGTCTTGCTGTTAAATCAGAACTGCAGCCAACAGTGTTGTAGTGACTGATGTGATCTGCCAGAAAAGCACCTCTAAATGACTCTTTATTCCAACCCCTCCTCTACTTCTTGGCTCAAGTAATATGTGACCAAACATGCTCTGTGGACAGAGATCCTTGTAAAGACCAAAGACATTAAAATAAACATGAATAATGAAGTCAGTGAAGGAGGCAAAGACTAATGCCAAATAACCACAACTCCAAATTCAGCCTATGATGATCCTTAAATGCCTGATTCAATTCACTTCATTCATTCAAACCAGTCCAAAGACTTCTACGAGGTTTGTTATTGCTATAGTCCTCATCAATATCCCGATAGTATCTCAGAAACCATCCTGATATTGTCACTATGAATTCACTCTCATACAGTTTTCACTTTTTTTTGCAGATACACCTGCCTCTGGTGTAACCAGTCGATCCAGAAACTGTCTGTGGTTGCAGATTAAAGAGAGAACTGTTGAATGTTTCTGTCATATTTTGTTTTTATAAATACACAAAGAAATAAGGAAAAAAAGAAAAAACATTAATGGGAATGAAATACAACAGTTTGTTTGGGCCTGGAAATGTGTTTCAAACTGGTGGCTCAAATCCAGCAGGTATCCTCTGATTGGGTGGCAGTGCACTGTAGTAAGTTTGGGGACCAAAGATGAGATATGAAACAGATCCTGGAATGGCCTGTGTTGTTTCTGCCGAGTTTGAGTTGTATGCATGATATTTTTCTGTGCTCTCTCTTCCCGTTGCTCTCTTCCTGTTGCCCTGTTACTAGTGTGCTGCAGTAGGTGAGTGAAGAAAGGACTCTGTGATGCTGTAAGGTGACAGTTTAACAGCTGAGGTGGCACTTCTCAGTCTGTCCTGTGAAATCTGCCCTTAAAGAGCCCAGCGACTTGTCCCTGTCCAGCTGAGCTGTAATAGACAGGTCATAATAAAGAGGTGGTGAGATGTAGGGAGAAAGGAGGCTCACGTCCAGTCCGCCAGTCTGATCAGGGCTGGGTTTTTGTGGGGCTTTAAGGATGAGGTTGTTGGTTGTTGATGGGTAGTAGTAAAGGACCATGGAGAGGCAGTAGGATAGGGCAATGGGACTCTTCTAGGCCCCATAGGAAGGTCTCAGACCAGCGTTCCAGGTTTGGCCTTATCTTGTCCGTACCACTGCACATCTGCCAGCTCTGAACACAGGGGGCTGCTGAGAAAACAGCTGTCACTGAAAGACCTGCAGAGGCAGAAAGACCAGAATTAAACCCCAACTGCGCAGAAGTGCTTTATTGCAAACTTAAATATTATAGTGTATGTCTGCTGTTGAATTTTTTTTTAATTTAAATGGCCCATGACAGCACATGGTTAAGTACTCTTTATTAGTAAATTCTGTGAGCCACAGTACAGCATTGGAATCAGAATGGAGTAGAAAACATGCAAAATCCAGACAGAGATAGAGCCAGAGAAGGAGTACATTGCATGCATCCCTCCACCATCAAAGAGTGAGAAATGAGAAATGAACCATCCCTACTGTCAGTGCCCCACAGATGTGCATGGGTTCATACATTTTTAGTCTTTTGGGTATAAATTTTTATGAATTCAAGTTGGACTGAATTTGATCCTGATGTTTTATAATAATAAATGTTTTCTTCAAGGTTATTTATTCGCAAAATCTACTGAAACTGTGCTGTCCTAACACTACACTAGACTAGATTTAGTCCATAGACGGTACCTCTATGCATCAGAGCTGGGCTGAGGAGGAGACTGACAGACGTCCTCAGTAGGAGAGCTGTCTGCCGTGCCTCTAAACCAGAAGAGAGGACACACACACATAAGGAAAGGAGGGTTAGTAAAGAGAGAAAGATGGACAAGAAAGAAATGAAAAACATTAAATAACAAGAAAATGTCCAAGAGAAAAAGGTAAACAGAGTGTGAGATAATAGGAAAAACAGTGAAGAAAATATTTATTAAGAAATGAAGAGCACACACAGGAACACAGGATGGAAAATAAAGACATACAATGAGATTTAAGTCTGAAAAGAATTTAAAATTGTTTTGCATCCTAAATCACAGACGATAACCAGACACTCAAAGTTTGTGAGTTTGTTAAGAGTGAATTTTGGACAAACGTACAGAGAGAAGTCAAGTAATAGATATAGTTTCCCCTAAAAATCCCATCCAACTTCCAATGTTCTGGCAGCTTTTTCAGCTGCTTCACGTGTGGTAATGGGTCTCTTACCCGCTCTGCCAGTTGAGGATGTGCTGTGGGCTACAGGGAGGTGTGGGTGTGGCTGCATGTTCACTTGAGGGTGTCATACTCCTCTGGCTGTGTGGAGAAGCAGCTAAAGGGAAAAATGACAGTTAGTCAGGAGGTTACAGTGAGGTGAAAGGCAAAGGAATTCCAGCTATGTTTGGGGGATGGGACTTGGAAATTCCCTTTAGTCCATGGGAGTACAAGTCTCGTTGGCGCAGTAGGCAGAGCGTCAGTCTCATAATCTGAAGGTCGGGAGTTTGAGCCTCACACGGGGCAGCACATTTTCCTTCTTACCTCTATCTATGCTCCTGAAGAGACTATTTATTCTAAAAATCCCCACACAGACTTGTCAAACACAAATTTAGGCTGCACAAAAGTCAACACACTTTCACATTATTAATGATTAACTAACATGAAGTTTATACATGTGCCAAAATATTTAATAATTTATTCTAAAAATCCCTGCATAGACTTGTCAAACACAAATTAGTCTGGATAAAAGTCAACACACTTTCATACAATTAGTGCTTAACTGACAGAGAATTTATGCATGGGCCAAAAGATTTATATATACTTTCACCAGGGACAGTCAAAGGTTAATTTTCATCCAAGTGGAAAAAAAATGGGTGGAGATGTGAGAATCCTCAGTTTGATGTGGAAAAGTTTAATATGTACACAATATGACCAAAGTCTGTGAAGCTTCAGATGACAAACCCACAAGATCAACATTTAAATTTAACTTTAGTCTGTCAGTAATTCAGAATTTTATACACATTATTAATTTAAGTTTAATTAAAAATAAATGTGAGTTGAACTGCAGAATTACTCAGCAAGAGTTCTTAATTACAGTTCTAATCTATGAATACAGAAGCAAAATCCTTTACCATGAGCATGGGTGGTACAGCAGGCAGCATGTGAGTCTCATTAAATGAAGATTTTGAGTTTTAGCCTCAGAAAAAGCAGTTAATTCTCAAATGAACAATACTTGCCACTAAAAAACTAACTAAACATGACCAAATACTTCAACATAGATTTATCAAGCACATGTGTTTTGTTGGTGTGGTGGGCTGTGTGTCAATCATGTAATCTGAAGTTTGTTAATTCCTTTCAGTTGCATTTACATAGTGCCAGTTCACAAAAACAGCCATCTCAACATTACCTTGCATTGTAAAGTAAAGGTAGTTTTAGAGCAAGCACTTGGCAATGGTGCAGAGGAAGAACTTCCTTTTAACAGGAAGAGACCTCAATCAGAACCAGACTCAGGCACTGGTAGCTTACAACCAGCTGGCAGTAAGAGTCCTATCCAAAGTGGAAGTTTTAATAATCTAAGCAACTAGCGTGCAAGCTAGTTTAGGCAGACAACTCGAGCTGCACTGCGTTAAAGATCCATTACATACTTGACTCTCCTCATGCCATATACAACCCCCTCCCACCATTTTGCAAGTCTATTTAGGATTAAAAAATGTCCCATTCCTCTCTCAAACATGTCAATGGCACTGCTGTCCTGCATCACTGCCTGCTGTTTAACCCCTCCACCACCCCAACATCCACCTGTACAGCTCCAGGGAGAATATCAAAAAAGATAATGCTGATGTTGTTTCACTTTTTTAAGGAACAGTTTGGACAACACCTACCTGGTGAGCCTTTGGCGAGTGTCCCTATTCTACTTCCTCGACCATGTCCCAGAGTGCCTTGTTGTGGCCCAGTCTCAGTAGAAGCGGATCCTGAATGTGAGTGACTTCTCTCCTTTAGGCTCCCTGAAGATCTCTGGTACCAGCACCGCAGTTCCTCAGACACTGCTGCCCTCCCGCCTCCTCCACCACCCTCTCTCCCCAGTGATGGAGTCCTTACAATCTGAGAGCGTGACGGTGTAAGTCGGCCACTTCCCTCTCCTCCCTCCTCTCCCCCCCAGGCCTCTTTGTACAGTCCCCCAGCCGTATAGGAGCTGGAGGTCTTGAATTGAGCCTTTACGCTGTAGTGGCCTTCCTGATCGCTCTCCAGGCTGCGTACCACCACTGGGTTGGGACTGCCCTCTACGTATAGAGGGTACTCTTTGATGCGGTACTGGGAAGAGGGCTGGCTCTGGCTGTGAAGGTAGACTCCATGATGCCCTCCTCCCATCCCACCACCACCTAAACCTCCACCAGAGCCATTCTTAGCTGCCAGATTTGGCATTGAGCCAGAGTTAGAGGAACCCAAGTGACCTGCAGACCTGAATAGAAAACAAAGGACATCACACAAGTCAGTGTTGCAGAAATATTTAATTCTTTACATATAAAGGTACTTAATTTCCCCACCCTTACCTGTGCCTTTGCCTCTGCCTCTGCCTGGCTTTGGAGGGTGAGTCTTCTCCCAGAGTAGAGTAGTTTGGATTACTACCAGGGGGTCCACCAGAGGGGTAATAATGCTCTGAGCTGCTTTGGCTGGTGCAGGATGAACAGTCGTCCAGCGGGTCCGAGCCATTGGAACTTCGTCCTGGGCCGAGGAAGAAGTCAGGGCTGCCCAGGGTGTGCGGGTGTGCGTCAGTATCGGATGCCAGCAGTTTGCCCTGTGACTCAAGGCTGGAGCTGCGGTTCCTAAAGTGCTGAGAGAGACTGTGCAGACGTGTGGGACTGATGTCCACTGACCTGTGAGTTGGCAGAAAAGCTGAATGTAAAGGCTGAGCTGAAAAGTGTACTTCTTTAACACAAAAAGTATTGTTCTTCTCAATTTAATACATGGAAAATCAGCAAAAAGGCAGAAAGATTCTAAAGAAAGGAACCTGTCCGGCTCCATTCAAGTTGGGAAACATGAAGCATTTTAGGCATTTTTAAACACATATTCAATTAAGTTCAGTAATATATGCTTTGAATAACCAGGAAACAAAGCTCATTTATGCAATTTTAACGCTGGGATTAATAAAGTATTCAGATTTTGATTGATTAAGGTATAATGACTGACCTGGTGGAATGTACATAGTGTGGGGTTCTGGTCCTCAGGTCTGGGGTCGACGGCATGCTAGACTGAGAATTCCAGTGAGGGAGGCTCCTAATGGGGCTGCTCTGCAGAGAATTACTACCCCCTGCCTCTGCACTGCCAGAACTTGGGAAACGCCTGTGACTGCACAGAGATGGAATAAGCTTCATTCATAATAAATTCTAATATTATCATCTTCATTTACACAATGTGTATAATGGCCATCCATTGACTTGTCATGTCCACTGGCTGCAAATCCACTCTTGAGATTCTATCCCTTTTATGCACACTGATTCAACAATAACTTAAATCAACTACTTTTTGTAGAAATCTGATTAAATCAGATTGAATAATGCATTAAAAAAGCTGGAATTTAAAGGGCTAGTGAAGACAAACTCATTCATACCTGGAGTGAGATGAACGTTTCTTGACTTTTTCATAGGGCTCATCCAGTGATGATTCACTCCACATCTTGGGTTTGATGGGGGATTTGTCATAGTCAGAGCGTGTGTAGTGCAGGTGTCGCAGACCATCTAGGGATTGTGGTGGAGGGGGGCGACTATGAGATGGCGGTCGTGGAGGGAGCCCCTTATGAGGTGAAGCTACTGGAGAGAAGGTGGGGGTACCTGTAACTTGAGGATCATCTGAAACAAAGTGATTATTGCATAAAATTAGAGAATCTATCATTATCAGGAGCAATAAAAGCTCAACTATGAATAGGAATAATGCAAAGGATAAAAACTCACCATCATCCAAGACCAGTGCATCAGACAATGAACTGTCTTCAGAACCAATATTAGCTTCTACAAGACAGAGAAACAAACACAAGAAGTTACAAATTTTAAAAGCTTATGTGTGTACCATTATATTTAAATCCTTAATGTAGACTCACTATACAATGGGTTGGTTCCTATAGCAATGCAGATAAGAATACAGCTACCAGTCATGACAATTAAAGCTAATAGATATAAATTAGACATGAAAACAATTTGATTTTCCTGAAGTGAATAGTAGTATATTGGTACCTTCTATGATAAGGGATGCTCTCTGCGTAGGCTTCTTGCCAGAGCGGACCCGGTACTCGTTGATAGAGTTCTCAATTTCCTGGAGCTTCTTCAGTGCATTCAGATAAGAAGTCTTCCTCTGTTTCTTCAGCTTTTTACTGCTAACGTGAGGATCGCTGGCGAGGCGCCTGGCTGCCTCTGTAATCTGTGACTGAATGGCAAACTCCCGCTCCAAACGCTCAAGCTCCTCTTCCTGGCAAACACACAAATATAATTGCAAACTTTGAGTAACACAAGCACAAAGTTACCGGATCCACTCACAGCTTTTAGCAACAGAAATTCAGGAACAATCCAAAAACAACAAGTCCTCGTTTGCAAATACAGATTCAGAATAACTCTCCCATGCAACATATTTCGGTTAGACACATACAGAAAGCCCTGCCAGGGAAAACACACTGCGGAAATCATTTATGTGTGCTGCAGCCGTGCATTTTCTCACCACTGGATAATCTCTATTGAGAAACTGTCCCCAATAATAACACTTCTCCATCAATCCATCCTCTCCTCCTCTACAGCTCTCCTGAGACTTACAAAATCAAGCAGGTGAACCAAGCAAAACATATTCTGTTTAATGTATTTCATATATACTGCATGTACTTCTTGCAAATGGATATCAGCATGCTGCTACTGTTAAACACTATGGCTCAAATGTATGAATATGACAAGAAAACAAACTCATGGCAGCATTTAAACACACTGTGTCCAATAAGCATGTAATTAATTCACTGACACTGGAGCACATACATGATTTCACTTGTCTTCACAGAGACAGAACAATGATGTATTCAATTGGGTTGACTTCATGGTGGACTACCTCATTTCAAAAGAATCCCTCTCGCTAACAGTGGCTTCACAATACAGCCAAACAACTTCTGTTTCTGTGTGTCTATGAGTTTAAGGTGCTCAGTGTAGATTAAGAAACAGCATTTTGCTTGCCATGCACTTATGATGATATTGTGTCCCTGGATTCTTTTCAAAGCATACAAACCTCTGTGAAGCACACCCACAAAAATGCCTGCGCACATGCAGGCACACACACAATCCTACTATCACCACTTCCTGTGGTGAGAAACCAGCCAGGCTATATTTAGAAGTTCTGCTGCTCTGGAAAATCTAACCTGGCACAAAAAGAGCAGCGAGAAAAAGATGCAGTACAGATACTTTACAAGATCAAGATGTCTCAGATTGTGGCTTTTCAGGGTTCTCAGTTTTGTTATTTCAAAATTAAAAGTTGATGGAATAGTTATCTTGTTATCATGTAAACCCTCCTCCATGCCATTTTGAGAGCATTATGCAGAGGATAATCGCTTGATTTAAATCTTAAACAACACCTGATCTGCAATCTATAACATATAGCCTTTAAACACCACTGTTGGTCTGCGCAGCTCATTAATGTCATAGCTTGTTTAAGAGGAGATAAACCTTCAAAACTAATTAGCACTGACATATTCTAGCTGCTGCATTTATAGATCCTGACCAAGTACATGTACTATTAGGGATTTGTTTCAATCAGTGACTCCACTAGTTGACCTCATGTTTTTATTTGGGAAGTAGGAGATTGCAGAAAGTGATAAAGTGCTAGTAAAAGAAATGGGAATTGGCGCCTCACCTCTCCCTTAGGTAGAATTTTCTGCTCATCCAGTTTGAAGGCAGTACCGATCTTCCGTCTTACCGTTGGTGGCTCCTCTCCTGGATCCAGAGGATATTCCTTCGGAAGCTTTCCTGTAAGCTCCTGTAAAATGTGGGTAGGTGGGGTCAGTGAAATGAGTTTAGGCTTTTCTTTTAGTAAAGGCTTTTCTTTTTCAAAATATTCACCAATTCTGTCACTATTTTCACATACCGCCTCTCGTATGCAGATGCTCTTGAGTTCCTCTAGCCTCTGTCTTAGTGTTTCCTCCAAAGCTTCCTGTCTGGCCCTCAGGGCTGCCAGCATGTCTTTCTTAGCTGTCTGGGAGCTGTCCGATTCCTGAGAGCCTTCAGGGTGCAGACAACACCGAAGGTAAAGACGGGAGTCAGAGCAGCCTTTTAGGACAGAATGTTGAGGGGAGGGAGAAATAGTGTGTGCACCTGCTGGTCTTACAGGATGTTTACAGGGAAGTGAATGGAACGTTTCGATAAGGAAAATGAGTTTTGGTAGTGTGTTTGTGCAAGTGTGTGAGTGTTTAGAGGAAGGGGCAGTTTAGGACAAAGTCTGTGACGCACATCTCTAGGACCCTGAGATGCTGTCAATCTTTCTGAAAACAACACATACACGCCCACCCACACATTATGTGTTTCTCGCTGCTGTTCTCTCAGTGATTCTATAGGGCTCACTGAACAAATGGACACACAAACAATACAAACCACTGTTAAAAATGTTTTGTCAAAAAGAAATCTAAAATAGCTGTCTATTATTTCAAGATACACACAATTACATCAAAGTCTCTACTGTTTAGTAGGTACAAAATTCTTAGCAGTGAAATATGTGATATAGATAAAAGTATTGGGCAACCTACAAATTACACCTACAGGAGCTTTATGTCATCCTCCATTAATATGGAGTTAGTTCCCGCTTTGCAACTATAACAGCTTCCACCCTTCTGGGAAGGCTTTCTATAAGATTTTGGAGTGTGTCTCTAGGAATTTTTGCACAGTCATCCAGAAGACTGATTTTGGACTAGAGAGCCTAGCTCACAGTCTCCGTTCAGGTTTATCCCAAAGATATTTGATTGGGTTGAGGTCAGGGCTCTGTGTGGGCCAGTCAAGATCTTCGACACCAGACTCATTCAACTATGCCTTTACGGACCTTGCTTTGTGCACTGGGGCACAGTCGTGTTGGAACAGAACAGGAGCTTCCCCGAACTATTCCCACAAAGGTGGATGCACAGAATATTAGCATTAAGCATTAAGATTTCTCTTCGATGGAACTAAAGAGATGGTGAAATCATCATTCGAAGGGGTCGCAGAGAGAAGTGACAAGACACATAGAAGGTGAAGAAAAACTGGATAATATAGTTTGAAAAAAGAACTAGAGAAGAACACAAGAAAGAAAAGGTGGCCAATAGAAAGATGGAAAGTGCCAGCAGGACATTATTACTGAAAGAGAACAGTGTTTTTCTTCCCTGGCAACAGTAAGTGATTCAGTGAGGTGTGACTACTTAAGATAGCTGACCCTGTAGTCATGTAAAGACATACATGCTAATCATAAATGATGGTTGTTTGGCTTAATGTGTGTCATTTTAAGTGATTTATAGAGCAGCAGCTGGCCAGGTTACAGTATTTTTGTTTTTCATCAGTGTAATTGCTGCACTCGCTTTCTAGCATAGAAAACACTGTGCATGGCTGTTTGAGTGTAAAAGGGCACTTTCCCTCCCAACTCTAATTTTAGGTCATGTACAAATCTTCCCGTCACACTCAATACTTGTTCAGCACAGATAAGCATTGTTTTAAAGGCCATGCAATGTTGTTCACTGACCTGCTGCCCCTTTCATTCCCTCACCCACTAAAATTAGAGGAGGCAGGGGCCTCTGGAGGATCAGTCAATGTGACATGGGAGTGGAGT
This sequence comes from Etroplus canarensis, assembly GCA_015106775.1. Classification (NCBI taxonomy): domain Eukaryota; kingdom Metazoa; phylum Chordata; class Actinopteri; order Cichliformes; family Cichlidae; genus Etroplus; species Etroplus canarensis. The sequence continues at coordinate 20,899 of VUQH01034583.1, forward strand.
TCTATACATACTGAAAGACACTGGGTGTGGTGCGAGCACAGTATATGTGTGAGAACATTCAACACTGAATCAGTGGATTCTTTCCAGTGACAGCTGTTTCTGTCTCTCCAGCTGTCAACAAAATTCAACAACATTAAACACATACAAGCACAAAGAAAAATCTTTGTCAGAGAATGTCCCCTCATGGTTATTTTTCTCTCAAGCACACACGCAATGGGCACACTGACCTGAGGAGAGCAGACTGCCACTGCTGCCACTGATGATTTTGCCCTTGCTGCCCATGTTGGCCAGTTTGGATGTCTTTAATGTTCCTGTTTCTGTCAGGTCTATAGCAATTTCACTCAAACTCCGTGCTGCATGGATCTTTGACTGGTTAGACAAGAATGGACAGGGTTTGTCAAACATCTTTAACACATTAAACCATCATTCTTGCTGCCCATGCCTTAACTATCTTGTAAAATTTGAATTATGTTATGTGATCTGTCATATGGTTTGACTTAAAACCTTGTGGGAGGGACTGACCTTGCTCTGCTTGCGGTCCAGGTAGAACTGGTGCTGGCTGATGGCCATGGCCCAGATGGACTTGATGAGGGCAGGACAGGCGTACCAGGTATGCACAGCAATGCCACTGTGACCAAAAGTCCTTCTCGTCACCGACGCCCTACAGTAGGAGCGGACACAAGGCCTCCTTATATACACTGAATAAAAAAGATTGCTACATATTTACAGCAGTGAAAACACTCCCAGCAGACTGCTCAAGTCACTACTGCTGCTAAAGGGTGAGATAATTTTGAAGCCTGAGAGAACAGTCCTGATAGAGATACTTTAAGCAAAGCCACACACGATGTTTCTCATTGTTTACTCATCCTTTTTTAAACACACATCTGTAGCTGAGCAACAGACCAGGTCACTCTAATGACAGCTTCCTTTAAAGAAAACACCACTGCTCTCTGTTTCACCCTGTCTCTTTTTCTCCGATTCCTTCCCTCCCTCTGTCTGTAGAATAACACTCCGCATATATAGCCATGTTAAATAAACACAAGAGAGGTCACTTCCTCCGCAAAAGACCTATTGCACAGCCGTCTATCCTTTTGCGGTCAACTACCAAGGATTTAATGTGTATGTGTGTGCACATGTTTATGTGTATGTGGAAGCACAAGCGCGCATGTGTTTTTGCATGCATGTGGCTGCACAAGTGGTAATAATCAGACTATCAATCTGTGTCAGGCTCCACCAGGACATCCCCAATATCACGCTCTGTTGCCAAGACAAATTCTGCAGCCATTACTGAATTAGATTCTATCTCTTTTTTCCTGTCCTACACAGTATGGCGTTTGAATCTCAGTGTATTGACTTGGGCCACAGTGGTAATTTACAGTAAAAGCTACTGGAAGGTGTTTCTGAACTGATAGAAACCTCTATCGTTTCCAGGTATTAACCTGAGACCACAAATCAATGACAAGAACATTCCACTATTAAAACAGGACTTAATGAGATGATCATCCAAACAATCCAATCCAAATTTGGTTCAAGAGATTGATGTTTTATTACAACACAGAAACTAAAACTTTTTTAAGAAAAGAACAACTTCAAGTTGTCACCAGCTTCAGTTTGTGATATAAATTTACCTCCTGGGGTCATGAACTTCCACTGAAAACTTCTTCTCTCTGAAGTAGAGGTTCTCCAACTGACGCCATTGGAACACCTGAGATTTAGGAAAAACAGACAGACACTCTTCAGGACTTCTCACAGTAAAATATGCTTCAAATTAAATCCGCACAGCTTTCAGCCGGGTCTCTTCGCTGTATGCTCCAATTTGTTTTGAAAGAAAATGCAATGGATAAGGAGGAGGGGGAAAAAAGACGGAGCTGAAAAGGAGGAGTTGGTAATAGAGAAGGAGGACCTAATCTGGAGCTCTCTGATCAGGTCCAGACCAGGCAGTCTTGTCCACAGTGTATCCCAGGACTGGATGATCTCACTTTGAAGAAAGACAGTGTGAGGGGGACGGGGCTTCTTTTCCTCTGCTTGACTTTTCCTTTCCGTCCCCTTTACGAACCATTAGGTCCTCTATAAAAGAAGTAAAAGCCAGCTGGGCGAGAAATATTCCTTTAAGACGTACTCCAAAACATCTGTATCTTAAACCCTCCCAGACGCAGGGGAACAGAAAGTTTAGAGATGGTGGGTGTTCACCATCTGTAAGCATGTGCATGTGTTCGTGGAGAGAAAGTGTGTAAAGTTAAGCTTCCTTCTCTCCTGGAGCTTTGCTAGGAGCGTTAAGAAGAAAGGGGGCGTTTATGCCTCCCCTCCCTCTGACCCCTCCTCCCTCCCTGAGGGACTGTGGGCTCTGCTCTGGGCTGCGGTTGGTGTGTGTGTGTGTGTGAGAGAGAGAGAGACGAGGGGTCGGGGGTGTGATACGGTGGAAAGAAGTTTTCTGCGGTCCTGCTGATTGAAGTGCCCTTGCTTTGTTTAGTCAGACCTCTCTGCTTGCACACACAGACATTTACAAAGTTTGAGTAGTTTTCTTGTTGGGGGAAAGAGTATGGTGTGGGCTATTTTAGAATACAAGCTGCCTTGCATCTATCAGCTGGAACAGACATTCAAACACAAACACATACAAACACGAAAGAAGCAACAAACAGGAGAAAAGAAGTTGCACAGAAAGCCCTTGATATGACAAAAAAGGGAGGAAAGGAGGAGAAAGGGACTGAAGGGAGGAACAGGTCACAGCCCAGGAATTTTAACAGCTTGGGAAAACAATGGACAGAAGGATGAGAGGGAGGAAGGGGGGGTGGAGGGGAAGAAATATTATGAAAAAATATAAAAAACACACTATACGTATATTTGTGTGTGTGTGTGTGTGTGTGTGTGTGTGTGTGTGTGCGCATGATCAAAGAAAATCAGTGGCCTTATCAAAACTCAGGCTGCAGATTTTCAATGGAGTGTTAAGTGTTAATGTAGCACGGCATTAAAAATAGCAGGCAGTGTAGAAAATGCTCGAGTGCTGGCTACATATGGGTGAGAGCTGTGGAGATCAGATAGGTGTTTGTAACTGTGTTCAGGCACGAGACCACTAAAACTGTCCTCACCATCAGCTGGACAGATCTACTGCAATTCTAAAAGTTGACTTTGATGTTTCAGGATAAGCTGTACATGTATGCAGAAGGTATTTGAAGAATGTCATTAGCAGTCACCGTATTTACAAGGAGGTGTGATAATGCCACCCTGAAGTTTAAACTTGGGCATTTTTGTTGCAAATCTGTACTATTCTATGTAAGTGCTCTTCTTACATAATCCTATCATTATAATGAAAACTTTCTTCTGTTAACAGCTTGTTTATATGATAAAACCAAGTGGACAGCTTCTTTATCAGTGAACTCAGTGAGAGCCATTAGGTGCCGCTGTTATCAGGATGATGGCTGCGCATGTATGCGTGCATACAAATACTCTTCATTTTGAATGTAAAAGCCTTACACACAATGGCACAACACAGGCAGAGGAAGTGACTGGTCATTATTCATAAACACATGGGGTACCCGTGTGCGCAGAACCACATCTGACTCATAATAATGTCTGCACAGAGAAAACACACATCCATTACAGATGAAAGGTCACATCTGAAAGAGGATAAATGCCTTTCTTTGGTGTAGTGGACTCCCCAAGGACCACTCAAAGAATAGAAACCTTAAATAGCTTACGTCAGTTTAACTAAAGTGCGGCCAGGTATTCTTTTCTATAATTGGACCTGGGAGTCCCAGAGACTATTGTTTTAACCCTTGGGTGGGGTTCTGGTGCACACCAGTTGACAACGATGCACATACAATCTTGAAGCGCTTCCTGTTTGTGTAGTAGTGTTTTATAGAAACAACTTTTATGGAAAAGCTTATCAGAACAGGCTCATGTAGATATTTGCAGACTGAAGGTGACCAAATTAAGTGATGGCATAGTCGTACACTATGCATATTAAAATACAGTGTGGGATGAACCACAGTTTGCTGCTTTTAACTCAAATGTTCTTATGACTTAATCGCAGTGTTTGTTGTTTTAACCTCAAGTCAGTCGATGAGGTCATCAGCCAACACACAAACTCCATGATCTCTGCTTTAACAAGTCACAAGACACTAATGAGGCATTAGAGCAGTGTGTGGTTCCACTGTAAACCTCTGCCAGGGTGCTCTGTAGTGTGCCTGCTTTTAGTGTGTGGTAAGCAGATGAGGAGGCATTTTAACATCCCTAATAAAAAAGGTAGAGGGTGTGGCAGATGGCTTGCAGTTAGAAACAACAGGATCTCCCCTTGTAAAAGGACTAACTAATTGAAGACAACTAAATTCGGATTTGCGATGGAACATCATGTGAAATTACTTAGTCTCCAATTAATTAGGATTTGTGTTAAGAAACATAAACCATTTTACTGTGACCAGACAACAAACCCAATGTCTTAAGTACAATGTCTTATAATTAGTGCTCTTTCTCCACTTTCCTGAGTCACTGTAATGAAAACTTCCAACAGTGATTACACTCTGAGTCAGTTGATTACTGGTACTGACCTAACTGGCCGACTGACGAATCACCAAATCTATGCTTCCTGCAGTTAACATGGTGATAACACTTACTTCCTAGCATAACATCTGCAGACATTCTAGTGACCTTCCTTTTTTCCAGAACTCAACTCTGGAAAAGAAGCATCACTAACCGTTATTTATCCATCTGATTAGTGAACCAACATTCTCTGTGTGCAGTGGAGTAGAGTGTAGTAAAATTAACAAAATATGCAACCAACAATTCAAAATACAATGAGAAGACACAATCTTACTCATTCTCTGCTCCCAAATGTAGATTTGTGTTTAGAGAAATAATGGAGGGTGACTGAGAAGGGAAAAGAAAGTGAGGGGGTCACCACTGAAGCTTAATGGACCTTGAGTCACACTGACTGTTGCTATGGCAGCTGAATGCTTGATAAGTCACCTGTATGGGAAATCTGTCAATGCTTTCTTTACTGCCCTTCTTAGAAAGTACCTTCTTCTGCTCTCTTTGTCGAAGCGGGGGCAATTTTACATGTTTGATTGTCAAATTAGATTATGCAAGCTTATGCAAAAATACTGGACCCATTATCAACAAACCTGGAGGAGATGCAGAGCATTGGCTAAAGAAGAACACATTAAATTTTGACTTGGCTTTTATAAAAATTGTGCAATACATGGCATCAGTCTTGGTGGAGGACTGCACCCCTCTGGGTACCTGTCTAGATTTTTGATGGGAATTACCTCAGAGGCAGCTTTACTATCTTTCATGTACTTGAGAAATGCTGGACAAAGCCTCTGGGTCTGAAAACAATGGAACAATGTTTCTCCAGTAGCACCATGGTCCTGAAGGAACACTATTCCATTTCACACATAACCTGTACATGTTTGAAATGAAAATAAAAACCACATTGGCTTGACTTGAAAAATTAAGCCAATGTGGAAATGCCAGAAGGAGGCGACTCCTCTGGTATTAAAAAGATGTCCTCAATTATTTAAGAGACACTTAAAGAGTTTATGGTCTCAATTTTGGTGTCTTCAAAACAGCATGATGTTCTTTTTTAAAAAAAAAATTATGGTCTTATGTAAAGAAGAAAACACATGATTAAGTAGGATGTCCCTTAGAACATGGCTAATTTGTGATTGAAAAGTTGGTACTGTATGTGGGAACAGATATGTAGACTGCATTTTTTCTATTGCCATGGTTATTTAACACCTGGGCAGCCACAAGATTTAGAGCACTTGAATTGCAGGAATTGGGGCTTGGTGGTGAGACAGTAAATTAAACTGGAAGGCACTAATCAAGACACACACACACTCACAAGGTTAGTGGCAAACAGGAAAACATTTGGCAGGCAGGAAGTATTCATCAGGATGGTAAGTTCAGTGTTAAGTCCATTTCCTGTGTTCTTGTGCATATAAGAAAGATTTTCAAAGAATATATGAGTAAGTGTCTTAGTGTTCAGTCAGTATGAAAGGATACTATTAACACCATAAACACCCTTTGAGACAAGGCTGAATGTCAGAGATCAAGGTCCTAAACAAGTCTGGAAGTCAAAGGTGAGGTAAGAATGTTTTTTGCAGATAACCCACAAGGTGAAGCGACTGGGAGGACGCAGAAATAAATGCAGGACAGGATGTAAAACATTCCAAGACTGAAAGTCTCCAGACATTAGTAATTGTACGACTTTGTTAGTACTCTTTGCAAACACAATACACTCACTGACTGAATGGAAAAACAGACAATAGGCACCACGAATACAGCTACAGAAAGACAGCAAGCTTTCGTTCTAAAGTAACATATTCCTCAAACAAACATTCAATTTGGGTGAAAGAAACTGAAGAGGAATTGCAGGTTTTGCAGAGAACAGTTTAGTCTGTGCTGTAGATCAGAAGGAGCATTATCTCACCTTCCTGGGTTTGACTTTGTCCTGGTGGTCATACTGAAAGATGCCTTTATAGCTCAGACCCAACCACCATGGGATCCCCTGCTTGTCCTACAACACACAACAAAAATAACTCAGGAATAGCTCTGCATGTGTGCAGGACTCAAAAGGAAAGAAAGGGAAAGTTGAAGAGAGGTAGAAACACAGACAGAAAAAAATGCAGGAATGAAAGACTGAAAATTTAAGTTCCATCATGTCTCCAAATTCTTAACTGCCTGATTGCAGATCCAAAGTGAACAAAAATGTGTGTGTGGTGCACGTGTGAGAAAAAAGAAAAGGCAGAGCAGTAAAACTGTACCTTTACAGCGTAGTAATGCACTCCATATGTGGGCAGAGACTCTACAATGCTCATATAACTGTGAGAAGCAGAAAGACAGACGTGTAAGGGTTAGAGAGAAGACAGCTTTCAATATGCTGGACAAACATAACCAAAGGCACAAGGCCCTTTTACATAGCCTGGTCAAGGTATGACAGTTGTGTCTTAATTCCCCCTTACTGGCCTGTGTGAAAGACACAGAGACAGAACCTATGGGATTGTTGTTATGACTTTAAGCCAATGCAGAGGTAGTTACAGAGCCAACTCAACATCTGCATGAAAAGGAGAGCTGGCACAGGAGGGACATGCCACACTACACACTGATGCTGTTGTGTTACACACGTGATGCCTCTGATTTTGGAAGGCTTGCATACTAGAAACACGCACTGGACTGACATTACACGAGTCAGTGCCAAAATGCGGGGGTTTACTTAACAACAACATAGCTTGATATCTGTGTGAAAAAGACTATATATACACAAACACACTTACTTTACAATAGCCTGTCCTCTACTCTGCCCACTGAGCTTCTTGTAATGTTCTATAACCCGGTCTTCACTGCAGAGGGATGTGATTAAGGGAAAAGAGAAAAATATTAGCAAGAAAATACACAGCAGGGGAGCCTGTAAAATGTTCAGTAGGTTTTTCTGGATTAAAGTCTCTTACCAGTAGGCTAGAGATGGGTGCTCCTTTAGGGCCTGGGTGGGTAGAGCAGGCAGCTTTTTCAGGTCAGACCTTGTTGCATCATTACTGTGAAAGAAAAATACAGGACCTGATCAACTATATTTCCGCAAGAACACTTATTCTCAACAGTTTCACATAAAAACTGACATACCATTGATATATAGACAGGCCACTTGGAATATTTAGCATACGTTTTCAGATAAAGCTTAAAATATTTTCAACAGGTCTTAAAATGAACTTTAGAAAAATCTGGAAAAAGGAAACTATGTTTAGTTAAGAGAGAGAAGTCAATCCTGATGGCCTAAATGCTTCCTATTTCAGAGAGTGGGAGGGGTCTGTCTGAACAGCTGCAGAGTGGACACTGACAACTGGAAACAGAGGAGAGAAAAGAGAGACAGTGGCACAGACACAAGGGCAAAAGATGAATAAAGAAAGATATAAGGAGATTAAAAAAAGGAATGGAGCAAGAAAAGATTAAGACTCAGAAAGAGTAAACAAGAGAGGGAAGCTTGCAGACAGCTAAAGTGACTTGGCCCCAGTTCAGTTTTCAAACCTCCAGTGGCAGGAGGTCTTAATATCCAACTCTAATCCTCCAGCCTCTCTCCAGCCTCTGCCTATGCCTCAGAAGACTGGGGAAAGCCCTGGGAACATGACAACCTATGAGCTAAGGCCCTGGAAGAGATCCATTTAGCCTGCCTGTCTGTTCTTCAATGTGTGAACGCAGCTGTGTGTCTGGATTGGCTGATATTCACTATGTAGCTATTTATTTAGTATATTAGTTCAGTGCACAACTTTGGGATTATATGTGATCGGATTTATCAGAAAATGCTATCTGTGCAAAAAAGACACTTTCAAAATTCAATAAATCATAGCATTTCCAAGCTTTTTTAGAACTTTTAAATAAAGAGAGAGATAAGGTTATTTTAAAACACTTAAGAATACCTAAACAAGGCCTGAAAGGGAGTCATAAACCACACTGAACAGTTAACAGTAGAAAATCACTCAATTTAAGGAGCTGTTTGAGAACAAACTGGCATGCATTTGACAAGGGAAAACAATACCAATAATGGGCATTTTATCAGAAACAGTAATGACAGGAAAAAGTGATATAAATTTAATATGGAGGAGATGTAAAAGGCTAAGGCTATGAAGAGTAGAGAAGAGATTTATGTGTTTGTAGGAGGAAGGGGGGAGGAATGTGAAGCAATGTCTCCAGACTGTGTCACATTCCATCCCTGTTGTGTTTATTTACTCCATTCACTAACGGAAATGGGGTCAGAGGTGATGGCAGTTGTAGTATGTTATCCCTGCTACAAGAAAGGGATGCGACATGACATACATTTAAGCCAACTTCACACAGATATATATCTGAAGGGCCACATGAGGTCCTCAGCTCACATGAAAACCGCACATACATTAGGATAGTTTTTTAGTAAGCTCTGTCATAAACTTTTCAGTTGCTAAGAATACACTAGTATACTGCCACATAATCAAAAAAGCAAAACATAATTCATTGTTATCGCATTAGTTGCAGCACAGATTAAAATAGGGAATCATAAGGGATCAGGATTGGTGGGGGGGCACAAATCTAAGTGATGCTTAGGGAGCAAAAGACCAGACAGGCCCCTGATATCATGTCTATTGTCCCTGTGCCTGTCCCAGTTAATTGTATCAAACTGCAGGGGACAAAATTTTAAACAAAAACTGGATAGAGGAATTTGGAAAAAGAGTGAACAGAGGTAGAGTTTAATGTTGTTCTAACAAATGAGAATTACATGTTTTTCTCTTTTAATTTTATGTAAATGTACTTTTATAACTTTAAGACTTGGTCATAACACATCCAGTACTCAAACATATCAAGATGCTTTATTAGGTTTAAAGGCCACCAAAACATAGTTTTTCTGATGGCCTCATCCCTTTAACAACCACTAAGAGGACAGACAGAATCTGTCTTTCTGACATGTACATCAGCTATGATGATTATGAGTGTGCTTACCTGGTGAAATCACCTTTAGCCTCCTGTGAACAGAACAAAAGAAGTCAGAGAAGATTTACATATATGAATACATGAGCACTGAGCAGTTTTTTATGTGGGAATCGTAGAGAAACATAAAACAACCATCTAAAATGAAACTTCTGAAGGGCTATAGGGCAGATATCTGACACTTGCTTCTGCACCTGCACACAGAGGGCTAACACACACACACACACACACACACACACACACACACACACACACAAACAACGTAGTCCAGTTTATGCGTAACATGACCTTGCAGAATCACAGTTAATTGTCTTACCCACTCTGAAAAAAAGACAGGAGAGAGTTGAGGCGGATTTGTGAAGTGAAAGAATTTCCCTGCCTATCTGTGACAGCAGCTATTCCTGTCTGCCATTTAACTGGCAGACCAAAATTTTGCTACCAGTGAAGTCAGCTGAAGTTTTTAGGATCTGAAACCTCCCAGTTACTGCAGATTAATGTAGGCTTGATAGCTGCATTAGATAATGAGAATTTAATCGTTCCCAATTATGGCCGCAGCAGATAATGCAAGTTTAATCATCATCAATTAGGATCAAAGGCTGGTGGAGATAGTCTGGAGAAAGACTTCAAACGGTTTCAGAACAGAACAGCCCCTGAAATAACATACACACAAACAAACACACACACACTCTTCATCTTACTTGCAGAATGTAGGAAGCCAATTCAAAGACAACTTCGCTGTCTACTTCAATCAGCTCCTGCAAAAAGAGGAGAAAAGAATTGAGCAGAGGCCATGAAAGACATTCTCCTATTGCAGCACAAGTAAATAAAAGACACACCTTTGGGACTGAAAAGTGGACATTACTCTAAATCATCATTAATTTCATCATTTGGGATAGGCTGATAGATCCTTTCACCTAAATACCATTAACTCCATTTTTTTCTCTCTATCTTCTCTAATTTCACGGTGTCTTCGTGTGGAAAAAGCTCAGAGATCAGAGGCAAAGCGAAGGGGGTTGGTAGAGAGGGGGTTAGGGGCTGAGGGTGAGCATGGATGCTCTGGTTACTGATTAGAGCACATTTAACCAATCTCTGTTTTAAATTCATTGTTAGGGATGCCCCAATCTACTGGTATCTGCCCTGCTGACTGATATTGGCCAATTAGCAACTGAGATGACATTTATTGATGCCAATGGCCAATATTTATCTGTTGTGACAATTTTAAACACCGTAATTATTAAAAACAGTGTGATTAAGAGTTAAAAGACCTTAAGACTAGATGGCAATCTCTCAGTTATTTTTTATACTAAAGATTTCTTTGTTTGTCTGGCATAAAAATGGAGGACAAATAACAAGAAATTCAAATAAATAAATATTTGTATCAGGCTCAGCTATTGGCCAAATTGATATTTTAAACATGGCTGTCAGCCCAGCTTTCCACAGTAGCTGCATTCCTATGTATTACTGTTATTTAATGTCTATATAAAGAGATAAGTGACCAGCAAGGAGATGACACAGTGAGATACAACAATGCTAGCATGTAAGATTTAATGCCACTGTGTGCTTGTGAAAATATTTACCAAATATATGAGCACACATGTATATTCTATGTGTACATTAACACAGAGAAGGATTATCAGGCAGTGAATAGTGGATCACCTACGCAAGGAATGTGCCCTTTACAATCCACCTCTTAATTTGATGGAGGATCAAACAGACAGGATGAAACACTAGACAGAACAAACCCACCGTGGGTGTACCACCCAGTGAGCCTAAAAAAAAAAAACCATACACACTGTGTGTTTTTTTACTGTTTTTTTCCACAGCACAACATAAAATTTCTACCTCCAAAAAGATAGAATAAAGAACGGATATTTATAGTACATTTACTATGTTGTATTTACCCTATGCATACAACATGTTCAATAAAAATCCAATGAGATTTCCTCTCTCATTGTCTTTTTTGCCTCTTTGGGTCATAAATGTCATCTACTGCTGGAGTTGGTAGGGTTAACACTGGTATTCAGCTAAGCTGAATTGTGATAAAAAGACCAGATAAAGACTGACATCTCCATGAGGACACTTTAGCATATGAATTTTAATATGTTTCTAAAGGGAACTAATATAAAGACGCACGCACTTGAATCTTTCTATGTGTGCCCAGTTAAATTTTATAATTCAACAATACTGATTGTACAATACGAGCAATTTCAACACAAAGAAAAGGAATCTCAAGACATTATCACAGTTTTCTAAGTTTTTACTGGGACACTTTCCAGCCCCATTATTTACCTTCAGGTCACACACGCCCTCTTCTGGATATGTCAAATAACTGCTTGATACTGTACATTGACCAAAGACATCTAACTACCTGCTACTTCCATGCATTTTAAGCAGTTACATAAATTGGACAGCTTCCCCTTACTCTGATGGCAAAGTCATTCTCTGATTGTTCAATCTCAAAATGGACAAAAAAATAATAATTGAGAAAAATAATTTGAATTTGAATTTTCTCTTTGGGTAATTTTCTGGCAGTATGAATTCCAAGGCATAATTTAAAAAGCTATTTAAACAGCCTAAATAATTGTGGCTTAGCACTGACAGATGGCAATGAAAATCATTTGCTAGTTGCTGAAATGTGGAACAGTGCATGAGATGACAGGTAACAGATGATGCACATGCTTCACATTTTCTGCTTCACCAAATCAGTGTGCAGGACCGAGGCCTAAGCTTTCCTCTGGTGGCATCTCTTCATTTAGAAGCAAAAATGGGCTAATGAAGTGGCATGCAACATGAAACCCCGCACTACATAATTCCACCTTAAAATACACACACAAAAATTATTAAAAGTTGGGAGAAAATATTGGCTTCAAATGTGAATCCACAAAGCACTTATATTAGTAACATAGAATTGATAAACAAATGAGAAGGAAATGAAGTCAACAGCCTTTGGAATGCATCATGACAAGAAAGTAATGAGTTTACCTTGTAGATGATGGACTTGGCATTAAGAAAGAACAACTCAATAGTGGCATTATCTTTCAGGTAGGATATACTCTCTATGTAGAACCTGAAAACACACAAGAAAAAAAATAAATACTTGAAAGCAAGCAGAGGTGTTTGTCGACCTTCATTCAAAAGACGGATTTGTGAAGGAGTGTTATTTTATGTGTTTCCTTCAAAAACAAACGTTAGACACAACTGATATAGGAATCAGAATACAGACAGGCTATGATAAACTATGAGGATATGATAGAAAAGTTGCAGTGCTAAAAGTTACCATATGGGGGCGCACCATACCTGAGGCTGATCATACTGCATATGCCGACATCCTTTCACTTCCCCTTAACCAAATCACCATGGTGGTTGGCAGTGATTCATTATCAGTTTGTGAGTGTGTGCACATTCCTCATACCACACACACACACACACACACACACACACACACACACACACACACACACACACAGGTTGACTGAATGTGCACATGATGCACTTCACTGTGCATCATCAGCAGTGTGCAGTGATTACACACACGCATACGCACACATGCAGCACAGACACACACAGACGCTGTCACATTCTGGAGAGCGAAACACAGTAACCCACTTCTGGTAGAGCGGTGAGCAGGGAACTAACATAATAAAGCAGTTTAAATTTAGCTCATGAATGCATGCAGAGCCAGAGGGAAGCTGGAATGGTGCACTAGGAAGCTACTCATTGTCACCTCCTCTCTTGTGGAAACACACATCAAAGAAATTCCATGTAGCACAGATGCTCTCATATACCACCTGACATGGTGATGGTTTGCAGTTAGTCGTGTGTTTTAATCTTAGCTAGACTTTCCAAACCACTTTACAGTGTGCTTTTCATTCATCCATTCATACATCAATAGAGGCAGAGCTTCAATGTAAAGGAAGCAGCTTGTTTTATAATATTTTGCCCATGGATGTGAAGAGGCCAGTGACTCAGTTTGAAAATGGTGCAATAAGTGGACAATCTGCTCTACCCTGTGATGTATTTCCTTAAATCCCCCATCTAGTACGCACAAAAATATGTCTTTAGTATATGACTTGAAATATTTCTGCAAGTTTGCATAATGTGACCTAAGAATACATCCCTATGAATATTCGGGAATGAGTATGTCAATTTCAGCACGTATAAGTCTGTATAAGTATTGAGTGAGAAGGACTATAGGAGAATCAATATTGGAGAGGGGCTTAATTCGCATTACCCATTGAGCTGCAAGAGAGAATGAGAGGTGCTTGTCAATATTCAGTGTGAACTTTTAATTAAAGCTGCAGTGTTGATGAGACATAGCCACACTGCCAGCACAGCAGCAAGCATGCAAAAAGGCACCCACTGAATCAGCAGGGTGTGGGCATCTGCCTAGCATTTATTGGGAAAATACACACATCACACAAATACTGCATGAGAATGCAGAAATGATGCACCAACACAAAAACACACAACATACCTCATATTAGACAAACTCAACCCACACATAAACAAACCTTATATTGCGCTTACTAAAAACAGTATGTTCAGATTGATAATAAATTCAGGCCTGACATTTGAGCTGATTGTCGTTCCACTGCAGTCCACAATATGCATGTGCATGTGTATGCGTGTAAGGAGTAAGGTGGGATGTGTTTGAGAGCAGGTGTATTCAGTAGTGTGACATTTAGAGAGATGAAGGTTAGAGACTGGAGTGAACTGATGTGAAGTAGGGGGGATGAAGCCTCAATGAGGTGTCAAAGTTCACAGTGTCACAGCACAACCACCACATCTTCTAACACTGATTACTCTGTGTAAATACACACACAATGACCCTGCACCCCACCACCACCACCACCACCACAGACACACACATAGCTGTTTTATACAGGCCCATAGCCAACCAAGAGAAAAACAGCAAAATTAATGTTGGTGACTATGAACCTAATCAGGACACTTTGACTGTGTCTGTGGTACTGTTCAGTGACACCATTGTTTGCTAAATAGGATGAAGGTCTATGTGCTAAGAATATGATTTTTCCAAACAAGTGCTTTTTTGTGCAATGATATAAATGTCACTCCTAATAAAAATCTCAGCATCTTCAACTCAACCACCCGTAGCTATACTTCCTGTGCTTTTATCAGTACCACCACCTCCAAACTATGCACCATAGCAGGTCTCACTACTCTCTTGTAAATGTTCCCTTTCACTTTTGCTACTACCCTTCTGTCATAAAACACCCCTCACACTTGTCTCCACCCACTCCATCTTGTCTGAAAAAGGAGTGTGGAACTGTAGCATAATTTCATAACCATGTACAGCAGGTGAAAAAGAGTTGGTTTTTAACAGAGGTAATGATTACAGCAAGAGCCAGAAGAGCACAGTTAAAGGGCAAGTGTACCACAATAGACTGATACAAAAGTGTGCTTTTCAGCACTGAAATATATCCTCTGAAAATTAGTTTGTAACTGTTTTTGTTAAACAGCCTAAACGTAAAGATGTGCTGTACTGATTTACACAAGAAAACCTGAGACTTCTCTTCTTATAGGAAAAAGTAATGTGTCTTCTTTTCTAAGTATGATCACCATGAAGCTATCTGATGGCATTTGCATGCAGCACACACTGATGAAGTATGAGAGGCTTGTGATTGGCTGAGAGGCCCTGTTGCAGGAGGTAAACACGGGAACCTGAGCAATTTCATGGGGGCTTTTCATGACTAATCTAATGAATCAGTTCCTATTATCACCTGAATGTATGCGTACATACAAAAACATATAGACACACTGCATCCAGCTTTATCTTTCCCACACACATTCAAACCCCATCTACAAACAGACAAAGATAAGTATAAGTGAGGGTATCAAGTTATTGAAGAAAGACTCACCTGACACAGAAGTAGAGGACAATGGGACCAGACTTTTTGGGGAATTCATGTTCTAATACCCTGCGGTCCAGTTGCAGCCAACTAAAATGGCCCCTGATGAGGAAAAACAACCAAAGAATCAACACTGTTGTTCAGAGATGTCTTAATATCAACCAAGGGTACACAAAAGTTCATCACATGAAGTAGAACCTTTTCTACGTAAGCCTCCCTATTTATCTTTTTGTCACACTTTCCTTGTTTCTGTCCCCCTCCTCTTCTCTTCCCTCCTCTCTAGTTTCTCTAGCTTTGTTTCCAACAGAGAGAAAAACTGCACAGACAGCTTGTCACCCTGGTTACCCTGCATGGTCTCCTGAGCAACTGAGCAACATCTCTCTCAAACTCTCCCTCCTTCTGTCTCTTGTCTCTCAATCTCTCCCCCTCCTTTCCCCAACACAGAGCCTCTTTGACCACTGAGTGGTCAGAGCTCAGGCGTCTGCTCTCCCCAGGCATGAGTAACATACACATCACAGAATTAGCCCTTGGGGGACTTAGACTCTAAAGCGGATGATGCTTCACTGGACTGATACTGGCAGTATGCATCACAACCGTGTAAATGCCACAGAGCAGAGGCCAGTCTTGCTTGTCATCAGTGGATGCATGAGATAAAACAAAAACAGAGAGACACAACAGCCATGATGATGTTTGCCTGCATGTAAATTGTTGGCATCACTATCATGCCATAATGCTTCTGTCTTTCTCAGCCGCAAACCCCAACAAAGCTAATTTGAATGTCTTGTTTGCATTTCGAGCACAGCTCTCATGACAAGCCTCCTGGCAGACACAGACTTGTGATCTTTGGTAGTCAAGAGATAGACAACTATAACTTTATCGCAACTTCAAACCATTTTGTACCTAGGGATCCTGTCAAACATCAGTTGACGGTTAAATCTGATATTCACAGATAATTATGATTCTTTGCTTAAACTATAAATGACAGATGCAATGACTGAAAAACACTTTTTTGTTTGTTACTGAATGAGAAGTAAAAGACATAAATTAGATATCTAGGCTCAATGTAGTTTTTCTTTTCAACTGAAAAGCCATTTCATACTCAATTAAGCCCAAATAGTAAAATTCCACAAGAAAAAAACAAACCAAAACCAAGTACCACATTTTCAAAGTGGTGCTTTGTGCATTGTCATGCATTTAAAGTTAATTCTATAGTATGTATTTTATACTTAGTCTTGCCTTTGTACACGCTGTGGGTACACAGAGTAAAATTTAAGTAGTAGAAGTAGTGAGACAGTAGTCATGTGGGACCCCTTTGGCAGCAAAATTATATTAAATTATACACCCAAAACTGTATGCAATTAAATGTAATTAGAAACCATGCCTGCTACCACTCATTATGTTGAAAACTGTATGACATTTGTTTAAGGCTTTCTAACTCTGTCATAGACAACTGACCATGGCATCACTGACACTGGTTTCAAGCAACCAAAAAACTACAAACCATGTACACATACATGCCACACAAATGCCTTTACTGAATTGTTTACTGGCTGAACTTTAATACTAAATTTGCCTATGCTTACAGTATCGGTGTAACATTTTGTACAAAATGCTACACTGATACTGCAACATGTGGGTCAGTACACTGACCCACATGTTGCTTTAATAACTCAGCTGCTATCAACTGAGTATCAAAACTGATGTTAGTGGGGGTAACAATGACAGTGTCATGTTACAGCATGGACAAACCCAAACAGTTAAATTAAACACATAGTCCCAGGTTACTAATGCACCATGTGCATTCCAGTTTTCATTGGAAGAACATCTGAACATGAGTTACGTTTCATCTGTGTATGCAATTCCAAAGTACTCCTTCTCCTTGAGGTTGAAGTGAGAGGCCACAAGGTCCAGCAGGTCTTTAGCCATCAGCTTGGGCTGCAAGAAAGAAGATATATGAGGTTGGGTTAGGCCAAGGTTGTTTTAATTAGCTGTCCTGTGTGCATGTGTAGCGGTTTTTACATTTTAGTTTAACTGAAAGAAGTAGATTTAGCAAAACTTTATGCTAATGTTTTATATCAGCTGTTGATTTACCGCAATGACTAAGCATTTAGACAAACACCAGGGAGAAGAGGAAAAGGGCTAGAGTGGAGGAGACAAATTAGAGTAGGAGAGCACAAGAAAGATGGATGGGGTATGTGGATGTTGCTGACAGTGCAGGTACCCTGCCCTTCCCCTCCCTCCTCTCCCCTTCCTGACCCACACTTCCACTGCAGAGTCATGGCTATGGGCTAAACCACTATAATGCAGAAAGAGAGATGCTAGCACAACAGCTTTCTGGCTTATATATAACAGCCAGAGCACTCAGATCATCTTAAAGCAAAGCAGATTCCAGGGACTGCTGCCATATTCTGCTGGTTTGTCACATCCTGAATAAAAGTACACCCGAAACTGAGGTTAACCATGGGTGTGCCTCTTTGCCTACATTTACACATACAAACACACATACATACACACAAACACACTCATCTGCATGCACACAAGACCATGTGTAATTTTCATACAGGCCACTCCTAGCATACAGAAGGAACACATGTGTTGTGCAATCTAGGATAGAGGAGGACATAAGGATGATGATTGTCTTATACCAAATTTGCTACACACAAATACTACCACACAGTCACAATACAGTTCCATAGTAACTATACTCTTAAGAATCTTTTCCTATTGTCCTATACTATGTACTCACTGCTTAACTACAACTTTAGTGCATTAAGCTACAGAGAGCTATTTAAAGGGAAGGAGGTGATGTCATGCAGACACACACACGCACTACCACATCTTCACTGACCTAGATCCCATATAAGCACGACGCCTACAGTGATCCTGCTACACATAAAGGCTCAAGAGATCAGAACTGAAAGCGAGAGCTGGAGGTGCAGTTAACACATAAGTTGATTCTGCCATGTATTTCCAGTTTTAAATACAAAAACAACAGGGTTATTGTGCCAGATGATTCTGTCTCATTTTAAGTAAAAATTCCAAATGCATATTTACACTAAAGATAATGGTAAACCTAGCAAAGAATAAGATTGTGAATCTGTTTAATTTGTTTTTATTTTATGGTTATATGTGTATATAGCACAAGCAGTGATTAAAGTGATGATTTTTTTCTGTGTTTTAGTCCTGATCTGTGTGACTCAACTAAAATTGGTACTTCCATCCACAGCAACTCTGATTGGCTCTGTTATTCTTCTGAAATGGGAGAGCAGGAATGAGACATCTTTGAAGTGCTCAACACATCTTAGATGTGGAAATTTTAGGTTTGAATTAAGGGTATCTTTATAGCATTAGCAGTAATACCTGTTTTGGTTCAGTCTGAGAAACACACAGTCATGGTCTTTCATTACCACAGAGCAGTCAACTGCTGTGGCGACAATATCAATTAAACAATATCCATGCCACCACAGAGTAACAAGCAATGAATGGGGGTCAGGTACACACTGGGACAATGTTAGAAAGATGATGTGGTGATAAAATACAGATACACTGCTAAGTGTCAGGTGGGCATGACTGAAGATGGAAAACAACACAGGAATAAGTCCTCCAAGGTTTGACTTTGCGTCTTGCCTCACCACTGTTATGAATACCACGCAGACTATAGAGTCACACTGGCATCACCGGATAGTTTAATTGCATTTGATTTCCTCTTCAAGTGACTACCCAGCCTTTCCACAAGCAGGCATGGCAGCTTATCTGTGAGATTACAGATGCCAGATGTGTAATAACGTGATACAGGCAGGGAATGACAGGCAGTATTGTAAGTGATACAGAACACTACCCAGACATATACAGACAGTGCAGACTCACATTACATACACATATACTATAGAGCCATCTATCAGACAATACAGTTCTCTACAAGCATAGACAGCATCACTACTAACAGATATTTAGCCTTTCCCCATCTCTGCAGCACAGGTAATTAAAAGAATAAGGATTACAGGGGGGTGCAAATAGGGAGGAGACATCCTAAAGCTAACCCAAAGACAAGTGACAAACACATAGTCGCACACTTGGCTGGATGGCAGCAAGTCATGGTCCGATCACTGCAAGCACATTAAAAAGGCCTTTGGTGCCTTCAGAGTTGCTCAGATTTATGGGGTGCTAAGTGATTTATGAGTGGCAATCTTTCTAGTCTGAGGCTGTGTAAGGATAAGGTTTTTTGCGACATATGCTACAATAATTTGATTCTTTTTCCTCACAAAAACTGTTTTTAAATTTTTAGCTAATAATTTGCATACAGACTTACAATTTGTTGAACTTCCACTTCATATTATGTCACAAAGTATCTTAAAATAAAACTTTAAAAGGAGTCTTTAGTAATGTAGAAAAGCAACAGTGATATAAAATGTAATTTTATTTACTCATTTGCCTCCACCATTCTAGCATTTGGGAGTTAGCCTTCCATCTTTACATCCTGGTTATAATAAGTGTGCTGTCCCTCTGGTACATTGTTCCCTGCCAACGAGGCATTGCTCCATAAGCAAACCACAGAGGGCATACTATCAAGATGGAGGAAGTGGAAAAGGCTGAATGACTCTTCTGGGATTAAACAGCTGGTCAGTGTTACAAGTCACTGACAGAAGTGAGAGCCAACCTTTCAAATGGCTTGTAAGCTTGGCACATCTGCAGGAACTTACATGAAAACCTCAGCAGGACAGACCTGACAAAACTGCTGCTTTACATTCAGAAAATACTTTAGTAGAATTATAAATAAACACACTTGTTTACACTGTTTTTAAGATCTGCACATCTCCTTAAAAACTCCTCTTTTGGCAAGTGAGTGGAAGACTTGACTGCTTTTAACTCAGTGGAAAACTTAAGAATAACACTGTGATTCTCTATGGTCCCACTAACAACTCTGTGACTTACAGAACATCCGCTCAACAGACAGAAGCAAGGACAGAAACTGGGAGAGAAACAAAGACAACTCTTTCCTGACTGAGGCGACAGTGGTTTGTTAATGGCATCCACTTTTCTGATCTTTTTGTCAATCTTTTCCTTCTTGCAAACACAGCAACACATCCAATTTTATCACTCAGTGCTTATCTGTAGTATACCAACAAAATTCTTAACGTAAACCCTATACTAAAGAAATAATATTAGTACCCATTTTTTTATTTCCTCCAAATGAGAGAATGGATGAATCAGATATGGAGCTATGGAGTGAAAGTGGTTGTATTTGTAGATGAAGATAAAGCATCAGAAAGGTGGGTAAAAGCTAGCTAGCAGTCCAATGCAGAAAGAAGATATAGAGAGTGAAGAGTGGAGTGATAGAGAGAGAGAATAAGGAAGATGAGCAGAAAAAAGAAGTACCAATTTGAAGAAAGGATCAGTTCTGGCAGAGTAATCAAATCAGAAAGTCAGCAGACCTATCCCTGGCTCCCTTCCCCATTTTCTCCTCTCTTTTCCCATCCCTTTAGTGTCATCTCCTTTTCATTCCTGAGCCCTCATCTCACTTTTCTCTCCCTCTCAACCTCCTGAGCTTCTGCATCAATCTTTCTATTCTCTGCTTGCTCCTCTTCTCCTGTTCCAAGGCAATTACTTTCTTTTGTCTTTCTGTGTTTCAGAAGAATCAGGTAATGGTCAGACCAAAGGGAACTAAGGGAGGTTAGGAAGAGTGGAAGGAGCTTCTAATAAATATGTTTTAGTCTATCTAACCAAACCAGAAGAGAATAAAAAGGATGTTAAAGTCAATGTCATTAACAAACAATGAAGACCTTTGCTTTTGAAGAGAAAGCAAACCAGGGGAGAGCTACAGCAGAAAATTTCAAGCTGAAAAGGGTAGGGGTATAAATTGCAAAGAGACAGGATCAGTTTTGTTTAGGCTGCTGCTGTCTTTGTTCATTACTACAGAACAGGCTGACGGGATGACTACAAACTGAGAGCATCTGCATTTTAAGAGAAGTAAAGGTTTTCATTTGGGACTTGTTTGAACTGAACTGAACTGATTCAGAGTTTAAACAGGGACTGCAAATCACTGCTACAAGCACAACCTATGTGTGTTTTTAGGATGTGTATGTGAGAGATCAGGGCAGAATCAAGAAAGTGCAACGTCACCTACTCCTGGCCAAATTTCCCTTTGTCAGCAATAATGAAGTCCCTTGGAACACCAGAGATCACTTCTCCCTTGCTATAAAGAATTGACAGTCTGTAAAATGAGAGGAGAGAAAGGAACGAAAAGAGCTAGAGGTCAGGAGGAAGAGACACTCACCTGAACGAGGAGCTCCAGCTTCCTGTCATCCAGGAGATGAACCTGACACCGCCGCCCCTCTGTCATCTGCAAAACAGAAAAAACAAAACAAAACAATGGATGTTGGTTTTTTTAATAAACGTGTTTATTATTTTATCCCAACATACAGCATACCACACTATTTTACGGGTCTCCACTGTTACCAGTCACACAAAGAATTTCTGAATGACTCATAAACTCTAGTCAAATTAAAAAAAAAACAAACAGGATGCCTATCAACAATAAGTACAGTATGTGAGCAATGTCCTGTGTAACAGGCTTGGAGTTTGCATATGCAGTAGCTCAAGCCATAACAAGGTTAGCTGAGCTAACTACACACAATGGGCCTCTCTCTGTTCCTCACGGACATTTCTAACATTCCTCCTTGAGCAGGAAATCCATTATCCATCAGTGGACTAGTGACCAAAGTGAGGGAAGCTGCCTGCTGACAGTGTTCACTGGAGTGTTTGTCTGTGCTGCTGACACAAGGTTTGCTGAATAGAGCTGCAAAAAACAGATAATATCCGTCTGGCAAGGTCAGGCGTAAACAGTGAAGCAGGTGCAGTGATGAAACAGTCGACTGTGGGAAAACACGAGTTAGACCAAATATTTTACATGACAGACCAAGCCAAGTCATCTCTACAAACCTGCCTGAACATTTGCTACTCAAATACAAACAAATCCAAGACCAAGGCTTTAACATTCACCGCATAAACAGTGCAAGGCATTTCAAGATATGTGAATAAGCTGGGACTAAAGTGTTCAGCATGTCAGAATATCTTTGTGTGGGGGTGTGTATATGTATCCTTATGTTTTTCAACACATGTGGAGTTTCTCCACAATTTAACAGGAAGCAGAGACCCTGAGGAACACAAACACCCCCTGGCTCCTTCCATACTTCTCTCACATCAGGGAGATGGGGACCACAGAGGGTGGAGGGTGGCGTGACTGGGGGGTTGGAGAGGAAGAAGTAGAAGGAGATGGGGGAAACATCATCATTTTCAAAATGTCAAACATCTGATTGACAACTCCCCTGAAAATACAGATGCTATAAACTTGAACACAAACAGAACTGGTTTGTAACTCTACCAAGAGGATCATATTGGCCACCTGGGGCTATTGTAATTTGGTAAGGGTGTCTCCTTAACATAGTGTTTAACAGATGCCTACTTTCTCACCATTCGTGCCAGCTTGCATCAGGATGAGACTTTAGCGAAGCGATGATGACACTAGAAAAAGCAAGGGAAAGAAGCACTTCAACACTCATCCCTGTGTGAACTTCCCTGAATCACTATTGGTGGGCGTGTGTGGTTTCTAGCTGCTTTGCAAGGTTCATTTTACCCTCCCCCTCGCCACTGATCTCCTGTCGTTTGAGGGTTTAGATTTGGTGCACCTGTGCACACAATCAAATGACATATACACACTCACATTTTCCAACCTTGCCCTTTGTTTTCATCTTTCATCCTCCTTGCATTACATTGAGTTGATTTACATTGTTGAAACCCGTCATGTTTATACTGTATACACTGATTTTAATTACTATCATAACTACTGAGTGCTAGGTCAGTGCTGTGGACATAACCAGAAATATAGTAAGCCATATAACAACTCTGAGATGCCAAGTGTTTAAAGTTACTATAAATGTATTTTTTATATATATATATATATATATATATATATATATATGCAAATATCTGAAGTCTCTTGTCTGCAGAATATTGTAATACTGTAATGCAGTATGGACACTGTCACTAGCACTCAGCTTGAGGCACCTGAGAATACTGCAAGCTTTAAGGTAAGAAATCATTGCCCAATGACAAAAGTTAAGCAGCTCAATATGGCACAAACAGTAAAAAGAAGTATGATAAAGTCTTAAAGGAGGTTGAAAACAAGAAACTAATGGATGTTTCAATTTATTCTAATCTAGCACCATGAGATAAATATGAGCCAAATAATGTACATTATTAATAGTGGGTCTTTTTGATATGATATATAATTGATTACAATGTAGCTCAACAAAGAGACACTGTCGAGTTTACACCCTTTTTAGGGGTGTTTAGGCAACCCTAAATTTTTATCTTAGCACCCCTAAAAATAACAATAGTAATGTAGAAATATTAATCCATTTTACTATTATTTTCGTACATCGCCTTCTATCACTATATTATTATACAATCTAGGGTAAAATGGTAAATCAGTTTTGAGCTCTATTCAGTTGCATGGACTTCACTGTTGAGTTAGACTTCATGCTAGCATTTTACAGGACTCATATCATTCTAAACATGGATTGAAAAGGATGACTGCCATTACACTGAATTAGCAGACTACAAATCTATTCTTCACTCAGGGGCAGACCACCTGATGCCCTGTGCTGAGTCTCCACAATAAAGGGAGGGCTCGTATGAACTCTAAAACTTTGCTTCTTGAACAGTTGTATGGAGAGGAAACCTGACTTGCCCCACATGGTTAAGAAACTGAAAAAATTTTGTGCACACTTCTCCCCAAATTTGCTTTGCCACAAATTAATTTTTAACTTACTTTGGAATTGTGGTCATCATGACTGAGTCTTTGCCTCAGGGTTCATTACCTCATTAAAACAGACGCATTATATTGAAATCAGCAATTAGTCATTCTGAATTATTTTTAGACACTGCAACAGACTGAAGGAGAAGAGGAAGACCACAGAGAAGATTCATGGATGTAGTGAAGGAGGACATGCAGAGGGCTGGTGTGAAGGAAGAGGCTGCAAGGGATAGGGTGAGATGGAGGCAGATGACCCCTAACAGGAGCAGCCGAAAGAAGAAGGAGAAGCAACAGACCATCTACCTTATCAGGATGCACTGAATACATTTGCAAGCAGCATATTCCTTCCATTTTACTAAGTCCTTCATGAACTACTGTTTTTACTACCATAATAATTCATTAAGTATTGTTTTAATAATGTATTAATCACAAGGCAAAGTATGCGTGACATTCTGACTCAGGGCTGAGCCCCCCTAAAAGTCTGAGCCTAGAATCGCCCCTGTGAGAGAAACAGAAGCCAGAAACACAAGTGTCACTGGCTTCATGTGTGATTCACGCTGTATGTAATCAACCTACATTTCTGACCCATTACTCGTCAGGTCTGAATTGGCTAAAGTGCACCCTCAGGCCTGACTCACAACCAAGAAACGCTGGTATTTTAAGACCTGAGATGAAAGTGGAGAATATGCCACTGCACTTCTGTCTAAAGCAGCCATGTTCGCAGTGTTTTATTATGTCTTGGCAGAGGCTGACAGCAAAATTACAGACACACACACATACACACAGACAGCTGACAGCGATGCTCGGTCAGTGTCTGCGACCGCAGTAAGGTTATCATTAGTAAGTACCTTGCAAACAAATGCTCCCCGCGAAGCTCCCACTCACAGAAAGCGGCTCCGAGATGGAGAGGGAAAACACTCCAAGAAACCAATTATTAATCCCAGAAAGAAACGAGTCGCGTTGCAGCCAGAAAAATCATCAAAAAACCCCCTCTTCTCTGTCCGGCCTAGAGGATGTGGCACATCAGCATCCATGTTTGTGACCATTAGTTAACATTAGTTACAAGCGACGCAGCTGGCTGTGTAATCCCGAGTCTCGTATCTCCGCCGCTCAAGCCCAAAAATAAACAGGCGCTAATTAACGGCGACCGCGGAGTGTTTTCCTAGGCAGGCTCCTCTCTCATCCCTGCTTGTGGAAAGCACTGAGCTCCATGGTGCTAGTCCCAGTCGACCAACCCACCCCCCTCTCTCTCTCTCTCTCGCTACCGGCACCGTGCACAAACGGCGTGAGAATGCGCGGATAGCAGGAGACCGTACCAACGGTCAGTAACCGAGGGGGTGGGGGAGGAGGACGGCGGCCGGAAGACGCGGCTGAGCGTGTTCCAGTCCGCCTCCGCTCGCCAGCTATGTTTCTCGCTGTCACCGGAGTTGCTTCGAAAACACGGGAATAATGGAGGCGAGATGTGGGGGCGGGGAGAGGAGGCGATGAGGGGGAATTTTCTGCAGCAGCAGCCATGAGAAACTGCAGACATCTCTCTCTCTCTCTCTCTCTCTCTCTGTAGGTGTGTGTGTTACACCCAAACGTGTGTGTGCAAAACAATGATAGCCTGCCATTGAAACAAGTGATAAACACCAACGTGAAGTGTGCCTACTTTTATAACCTGCTCTACTTTCAGAAATGTGAGCTAGAAATGAAAAAGCACCCTCATATGACTGATCACTTTTACACCTGCATACACCACGTGTGTTCTGACAGATTCCCACACACCTTACATGTTCAGATGGTTACCTACTCTGCAATAAAAAAAAAAAAGAGTGGGGGACTGGATCCCTGGTTTGGTCTCTCTCTGTCTCTCCCTGCAGTCTGTAGCTTCCTGTCTGCACTTTGAAACACAAATCTTGCTCTCAGGTTTGGCTTGGTCTTCAGTCCACTCCAGTCGTTGGACTGGCTTTGAGTATGACCTAAATTGGGCACTTGTTTTCACTTTACACAGCTGGAACAGCAGCCGTTAAAACCACAAGCTGTTAACATAACAAAATCAGTCTGGTTTATAGTACCATAAATAGATATGAAGGTGTGCGGCAAAGGCTGAGTCTATAGGCTACCTCCTGTCATTAAAAATGTTGCAATCACTCAGCTACTCTGCTTTGTGAGTAGTCCCCATGTTATGAAAACAGTGCAGTCCACATGCAAAGCAGGCATATGTATGTGGCACACCTTTATCTAAGCTGTCAGCATCAGGGATGCCTGGCTATTTTTGTCAAATGACTCATGAGTCTGCATAATCAGAATCTGAAAACTTTATTGATCCCAGGGGGAAATTGCTCATATACTCAGGGTCTTTCTGTTTGTTTCAGTGAAATGGAATTGCACCATATCTGAAATGTGGGTGTGATCTTAAGTTGCAGGATTAATCAGAAAGCACTCGTTTCCAGACATGTTGCAATACACAGATGCAATTAACTTTAATAAGCTTGACATGAATAGTCTTAGTTGCAACTGTAGTGTACGCTGCAACTGCAAAATTCAGCTTAGTTTGCTAAATGTAGAGGGTCACATGAGAAATGAGGAGGTGTATCCTTTCCCCTCCTGCCGGATTTTTCTGTTTCTGGATATTTTTGGACTGCTCCAGACACCGGAAACTGGGCTGTCCAACTTAAACATCTCCAGATGACTCTTTCTTTGGCTTTAATACATACACCCGTCCCTCATTCTCTTTCTCCGGTCAAATACATATCTCCCTTTATTGGTAGCTTCCTCAGTTTGCTATTGCAAGAGCTCAGTTGTTTAACCAAAGCAAGAGAGGGAGAAAGAAGGGTACAAAGCTGGCAGAGGAGTAATAAGGTAAAGTTGACATGACGCTTGTTTATGTATACTTGTTCCTGTTTGGTATGAATGTGAGTATCTCCGGAGAAGCTGAATGAAAGGGGGGCAGACTCACAAAATAAGACAGAAATGAAAAGGAGAGAAGAAAGGAAGCAAGGCAGGAAGGAACAATAACAGGCAGCTGTGATTTACTGAGCCACTCTGTCCAATGTTCACGGCCCTTATCTTCCTATACATGCTAACCTCTCCATGACCTACAGAGTATTGCCAAGAAACACAAAGTGAGAACACTTATAAGTGTGACATATCTGGGCTCTGACTGAGCCTCGTTATGGAGCCAGTTTGCATCTAATTCTGGGCTTAGGTGTGGTCATAATAATGAGATGCTGATTTAGTGTATTTCTCTGGGTCCAAAGGGGAAAAATTTGAATGGTTGAGGTGGTTTTAACAGGGTAGAGTCAGGTTTTAGGGTCGGGCAGGGAAACAGGGTTGATGGTCTGTGTTGGAAAAGGTAACCTATATTGGTGGAGTGTAATATAAACACCACTGAATGGTTAATTGAAGCAAGATGGAGAATCTCTTTAACCCTAACTGTGGGACGATGCGGTAGGCAGTTAAGACTGACACACACTTCATGCTCTCACTCTCTGTCTTGCTCTGTCTGCCGTTATCTGCTTCTCCCGCATATTTATGGAGACTAAATAAACACACACTCTTAAACACATCACTCTGAGAGCAAGCGTGCCCTGACATAAGCACTTCAATGATGATTTATGATGCTGAGATCATTACATCTGAATAGGGTTTACAACTTGTCTGCAGTTTTATTGTAACAGCATCTACGTATGGTGGAAATTAGATTACAATACATGAAAAAAAAACCTTTTAGGGTACAGTTTCAGCTCAGTTCAATGGCTTATTAAAAACCTGATGGAAAAATAATATTGGGGCCAAATCCTGTCTTCTCCTCCATCTAGTGCTTAATGAAGAAGCAGAGGGAGATGAAGCAGGGAGGGTCAAGGAAAGGCAGCCAGGAATGTCTAGAGAAACGACTGACCGGAGAGATCTGTTTTGTTTGTTCAAGTGTGTATATGCGAGTGTGCTTGCGTGTTTTTGTGTATGTCTGTGAGCTCCACCCTCCCTGCCCGTCTGTGACTTTGGGACCAAAATGTGGTTCCAGTTAGGGCGTTTTTAAAATCAGAAACATACTGGCACTTCAAACAAACTGGGGATATTTTTGAAGCCAACTCTGCTTTGTTCTTATTTTACTACAAAGCTCCATTCCCAGACTTCCACCAAAAAACCCTTTCTCCTCATTTTAATATAGAATCACAACTCTGACTAAAACTGACAGATGGAGATTCTTATGAATTTTAAAAACCACATAGGCATTTTTTAGTGGGAACATTGCTGTGAGGTGTTTCATTGGGCACAGCAAAGACATCAGGAATCAGGCTTTATAGAAGATTTTGCATGATCCAAACTTTAGTTGTGCTGAATCCACACAAATCCAGCTCTGCTTTCACATCTTAAGTTCAACTTTGCTGCCATTTGTGCCTTGAGGAGCCTTAATTCCCAATGAATTGAGAAAAAAAATGTTTTGCCTTCTTTAGGTTCATGGTGAAAGTGCCAGAAGGTGTTCCCACTACACACACAATATATACATGCATCAACAGAACAAACTGCCATCAAAGCGTCTCGAAAAATATGCAAACCGTGAGCCAATGGTTTCCACTCTGTAAAAAAGACTTCTTCTTTTCATGTTTAGCAGATTCTACACTGACAGGCCACATTTTCTAATCCCAAAATAATTAAATATCTTTTATTCCCAAACTACACAATACTTATTTTGCTCCCATAACACTGAACTGTGTAGCTGACAATCCATGCAAGATATTACCAATAGACACTACTGCTCTCTGTCCACATCATCCTTCTGTGTGCCTCAATTATCCATTTTCCCTTTTTTGTTTGGTTCATCCTTTATAGTCTTATTTTAACTGTACTTTCTTAGTGGCAGACCAAAATATGGTTGCACAGATGCACATGTGTGCATATGTAGAGCCTGCAGTTATATTTAAAAGAGAAAACTCTAAGACAAAACCGCAGTAAAAGTCTGCTATGATGACAACCAAGCAAATAAGCATAGTGCAATGATACAGCGCCACAGTGTGTCAGTTTAAGCGTGGACCACCATGGGCTGCTTTGGTTATTGTGCATGCAAGTCATCTTCTTGCATGATACCCTCAGTTAGAAGCTAACTGATGGTCAGCCATGTCTTTTACTGTTTTGTTTTTTTTTTATGAGGATGAGCCGTACTGAAAACAGTCCAGGGATTTATAGGCCACTTTTCTTCCACAGTTCATGATTCTGTTCGTGTCTGTTCTCAGATTGCTTTTCCTTGTCAGCTTTGCCCTTTACTGAAATGGACTGAACTGCCCTTAAAATCTAGTGCAATAAAAGTGCTGGCTGCTAGAGCATTTTAAGCACAATAGTCGTGCATGTCTGTATACATAATATATACAATATAATGTAACTACTACAATGTAACTATGAATAAGTACTGAGGTAGGACAGAGAACAAAGTGATGAGAGCAAAAGGGCTATTCAGAGAGTCAGTAAACTAAAAAGAGACATAAAGAAGTTCAGGACAAATAGGTACAAGTGAGGACATGTTTTCAGGACTTTTGATTGTGGGGGCTGATGTGCAAGGATGTGGACTGTCGGTGTGAGCCATTCACAGGGGAAGGATCTTTTACCCCTACACCTCCTCTCTTCATCTATAATTCAGAAACTGAGAAATCACTGTAGACCCTTGTGACCCTGTGTTCAGTGATACTGCTGGCACTGCATGTAGATAGGCACTGTGACGTAGTGGAGTATTTGGTTTTGCACAGTATTCTATGTATAAAGTGTGTGTGTGTGTGTGTGTGTGTGTGTGTGTGTGTGTGTGTGTGTGTGTGTGTGTGTGTGTGTGCGCGCGCGCGCGTGTGTGTACTCCCTTTAGCTTGTAAACCCACTGAACTTTGCTGATCAATGAACCCTCCATCTTGACCTTGACCTCTCTTTTTCTCTCTTGCTTCTTATATCTTTATTGCAAAAAGAACCCAAACAAAAACAAGATGAAAATAAGCCCCAAAAAAGAAAAAACAACCTACAGACGGAGGCCCTTGTGGCCCAGACTCAAGGGCACTGCATGCTGCAAAGCGGTTGAACTCCAGTGGCCTCTATTCCCTGTCCTGTGACAAGATGGAATACCAAACACACTAATCATTTAGCATGCTGAATAATAAATAGTGCTGCCTGCAAAGCTTTTGTGCGTGTGTGTCACAGTCCTAATGTATTCTACTAGCCTATTAAACATGTACCCTGAGACCAAAAACAGCAGGGGAAGACTTTGGGGTAAAAGGTGCCTAAATCCTCTCTATGCTTAGCTGATTTTGCTGTCATGTATATGTGTGGTAATGTCTGCATGTTATCCAGGTCCAAAGACCCTCTAGGCTAATTAGGGAGACAGCCAAAGAACAACATCGCTCAAAGTACCGGCTTTACAGGAGTTTGGTAAGTTTCCATCAACATAATGCTTCAAACCACCCACTTCTTTAACTGTGTGCATGGAAACATCCTGAATTGTCAAGCACACACACACACACACACACACACACACACACACACACACACACACACAGAAGCACATGCACATAAATGTTTGACCAGCCTCACTGCCCCATACTCGCCAGACTAAGTTACAAACAAAAGTTGTCATGACAACTTTCTAGTCTTTTTTGTCATGAACTCCCTGCCAGAAATGTAGGGCACTCAGAGGAGGACTATCACACAATGCTAAGACACTGCAACGGGAATAGGTGCAACCCAGGTGTACAAATGTACCGTAAAAAGGGATGCAATGAAAGCTTCAGGTGATTCAATGCAACTGATGACAATATCATGAACCCAGGATTGCTAATACAATGGAATCCTTTGCTCTATAAAATCAACTTATAATTTTTCAGATGGAACCTCTACCTTTTCGTAATTTCTATCACATTTGCACCTTTCCTATTATAGTGTTCCCTCATGCTAAGAAGATGGAAAATGGTTTTTATTTGCATGTTTGTTTAAGTAACAGGTAAAAAAGACATATGCTTTAGCAGGGAAGATGGCAAGGCATTCACCGGGGAAGAGTTTGGAAAGGATAAAGAAGGGCTGAATAAAGAGTGCAAACCAGGTAGAGAAACAGAGGCAATAAAGAAAACAGAACCACCTGAAATGAGGTGACAGGCTGAACAGGGTATAGCCAAAGACCTTTCTCCATATTCTTTCAGAATCTATTTCAAGGTATTGTAATGACAAATAGAAGATTGAGAAATAGCTATCAGCACCTACACAATTCCTGTCCTGCAGCCAGTCTGCTTCTGCTGTGCTCTATAGTCAGGATTTATCAATCCATAGCTCTGGTTCATTGTGAGTGTGCTCCATTACTACACACTTGATTCTTCTGAGCTAGGGTAATGAAAAATGACCCAGCTCTTCAGCAGAGAGAGCCCTTTGGCATTTGTGTGGTCGCTGTCTCTGTGTGTGGATATATGAATGTGGGTGTAATTCCTCTTGTCCAAAGAGAATTCTGTCACAGTAAAGGTACTGAATGTCTCTCATTTGTCCACTTCGCCTCAAGGAGAGCCACACTCTGTAGTGCTGGACAGCTTTTGCTCACTAACTAAAAACATTTGATAAATCAGAGCATTTCTGCAGTTACAGATGAGAACTGGGTCCATTTTTTAAGTTAGATAGTTTGTCAAAAGATTTTTCTGTATTGTATGGTCACTGCAAAAAAATCCTATGTGAGCATGCGCACATTACATTTCTCAAGCCATCTAGCTTACAGGAGAACAAAGAATTTTGATGACATTTGCTATAATAAATTATTAAAATGATGACTGATTAAAAAATAAGCTGATAAAAAAACTCTGTGGTATTGTGGCTGACCAGGCCTCCTGAAAACAATGGAAAATCTAAATGCATAGTGCATCATTTCTCATTCAGCATCTTTGCTTTTGGGTTGGAAGAACCCTTTATATCTACCAATGAGATGGATATATTTGTTTGATATGTATGATCTGTATATGTATGACTGATGATGATCAGTAGCAACAGTAGTCTGTGCCTATGTTAGTGAATTACTGTATATATTGCGACACACTTAGCAAATGATCACTTGTTATTTTATGTTATAACTTAAAACAATACAATTCGGTACTTTCAACTGTGTGCCTCTTTTTAAACTCCATTATTATCATGAAAGCTCCAATCATGGCATCCTCTACATTGTTGTGGTTGTAGCCTAACTGTTGCTATGTCAACCACCAGCTGGCTAATAGTTCAAGTAAATGTCCATAGTAACTGGCAGTGCAAATGCAAACAGACAAAAAGCCCCTAAATGTATGAAGTTCTTGGCAGACCACCTCTGCAGGTGACCACTCTCAGGTAGTCCCCAGCACTGTTTGAACTAATACAGTAAGTTGCTAGATATGAATGGTTTGACTCAGACAAATAATGTTATGAGCTCTCATCTCTGAAATTTAATACACATGGAAAATTCTAAACCTCTGTTCAGTAAACACATGTGGATATAATGTCTATACAAACAGAGGATCTGAGAGTCCCTGAGGGGGATTTCCCTAGATATTTACCAGATTCCCATAGTAATCCTCTGAGATTATCATTCTATACTGTGGCCCTAACCTTTGAACTTAAAACATTATAAGCTCTTACATCCCTAACACTAATGCCGCTTTTAAACCTATCACTTCACTCACTGGAAGAGGACCACCTCCAAAAACCTTATATCATGTCCACTCTGGCCATGATTCAGACACACTGAGAGGATTTAAAGGGATACCAGCCAGATTTATCAAGTAGGCTTCTCAGCCTTGGCCCAATATAACACTGATACTCCAAATATGTCCAACATCTGACTAGTCTCCAACATGTTACCTGATATCTGGCAAAATGCTTTGATATCAAAAACGGTCTCAGTAATTCTCAGTGTTTTATGCAATGATGATGGATGATTTTCCTTGGATAAAGTATGAATACCATCCTGTATTTTATTCAAGACCATGCCTTAAATCGGAGAATCCGATTAGTCCTACTTATGCTGTACGGTGTGTATGAGAAAATGAGTGTGACCATGTAAATGCCTGCAATTAATTTAAAATGAGATGGCATCATGTGAAGGACTATGATGTATTTTTACATTACCACAGAAATTATACTTTGACATGGCTGACAGTAGCTGAAAGATAATATCACACATGAACAAATACATGGAGAAGGGTGTCATGTTTTAAATATTTAACATGTAACAGGGTTGCAGATCACCACAAGACTCATCAAACAGCCATATATTTAAAAATGGACAACAAATTCATCTTTGACCATGATTTATGATGTGTAGAGTGAAATTACTCCTGATTAATTGCTACAGAAGACTTTTTCTAATATGCAACAACCTTTGCTCTTGTCATCCTTTTCCTCTTTCACACATATATCTATGTTCACATACTGGGTATTCGATGAACCTGGGAATGGAGCAAGTGGAAATGTTTTCCAGAAGAACTATGCAAATAAGACCTAATCCCCAGGGAGGCACTGTAAACGGCTCCAACACAATCTACAGAGGGGTATTTGTGTGTTTTTTAGTGTCTGCGCCAGTCCAGGGATATCAAAACACAAACATGCCTCCAGCTAGTTGCCAACAAATTAGAAAATTACAAGAAAATAAACAAAGTACTGGAAAAATTTGGGACACTGTCTGTTCTGGCCTTCTACCCCTCCCATCACCAAAGCCTTTCTGTTGGTTCTGGGAAAAGATTTTCTCACATGCAGATACTGACTTTGGCAAAAAGAACAAAGTTTGCTGCCAGACACCCCAAGTGATCAAAATTCTTCAGTAGGAAGTCACAAGTTCAAACTTCATCGTCTATGCAATAATTACTTGGCTGAAAACTAGAATAACGTTGGGAATTAGCAAGGACACAAAGATTTCCCATTCTGGACATTTGCCTGTCTTTCATGAGGTTATTTACTGACATCTGTTTCATTGGAATACTTGAAAAAATTGATGATAAATTGAACATGAGAGAAAGCGAGACTTCACAAAGTAGGCTGATTATAATCGTGACCAGATTCAGAGGAGCTGCTGGCAATCACACACTATCCTCAACACTGTGCTTTGACTGAGAGCTAATAGACTACAAACAAAAGAAGTAACTGGACAAATGAATCAAGTCCTAGACAGGTGAAGGATTGTGTTTCTTATATCTTAGGGTGTTGTTGCTGTATCTCTGGTTTGTATCAACAGTGTACTGGGACTATTCAGTGGAAGAGGAATACGATCAATGACAGTGCTTTTCCCACAGGAAGCAGCACCAGATGAGTTTAGTGGAAGTAAACTGGCCACGGTTCCAATTCAAAATATGATGCAAGAGAACCTTGAAGCTAACACATCATCAGGGTACAATAAATGTACTGAATGTGTAAGAGTTTATATATGTATAAAAAGTATTTAATGGGATTGCGCTGCTTGGAAACAATTTGGATTGAATGTTATTTGTCATCTAGGAGAACCAGCTTCCTGTCAGCCATTGTTATTACCAAGAACTGTAACAGGAAGCAAACTGAGCTTATCTCGGATGTTTATCTTGTCAAGTCTAAAAAGCTCTGCAGGGATGCTGATGCATTACAAGTCACTTCATATCCTTATGAATAAAATGATTACTTGGAGTACAGTACTCTGCAAAAGTCATGAGCATCCCTCATTTCTTATACTTTTCCAGGAATATGAGAAATAGGGGCAATAATTGATTAAAACATGTGCAAACATAAATGGAAATACAGTGGATAAAGCAAAAACAGTTTGTATTATTTTAACAGGCTTGAAAAGTCAATACTTGGTATGGCTACCTTTATTCTTCAGCACACCCTGAACTCTCTTAGGCAAGCTTTCTATTCATTTCTTGAAGCCATCTTCAGGAATAGTTCTCCAGGCTTCTTGAAGGACATTCTAAAGCTCTTCTTTGGATATTGCCTGCCTTTTGTTCTGTTTCTGTCAAGATGATCCCACACTGCAAATGTTCCATTGTGATTTTTTCTATCCAGGTAGACTTTTACTGCATTGATAGTGTGCTTGGGATCGTTGTCATGCTGAAAAACAAAGCTAAAGCCATTCTGATGTGTTGGATCAAAATCTGACAGTCCTTGTCTGCGTACATAATTCCATCAGTTTTGACAAGATCCCCAACACCACTGGCTGAAATGCAGCTCAAAACCATGACAGAGCCTCTACAGTGTTTAGATGGCTGTAGACACTCACTGTTGAATCTCTCTCCTGACCTCCTCCATGCATATTAATTTGAACCAAAATTTTTAAATTTGAATTTGTCACTTCATAAGACCTGTTGCCACTGATTTTCAGTCAAGTTCTTGGGTAAATTGGCATACTTCAGTCTTTTCTCCATGTTTCCCTTCCTTAAGAATGGCTTCTTTATAGCCATCTGTCCACTGACGCTGTTTCTGTTAAGGCTTTTGATGAACAGTTGATGGATCAACTGATGAGTCAGATGCATCTCTCAGATGTGGTGTCAGATCATTTTTTTCCTCTTTCTTAAGGACATGACATTCAGGTACTGCTCAACTGCTGTAGTTTCTTCATCCTTTGTCCCCCGCTTGTCTAATCTCTTCACATTTTTTAAGGAGGGTTGGGTACAAGCACTGAACTGAAAATTAGAGAAAACGTAGCCAATGTCCACAGGAATGCTTTGAAAGACTTTCAAAAAGCCTGAAGAACTATTGCTCAGGACAACTTTAAAAAATTACAATAAGATCTTCTTCTCGGAAGCAAAATATAAAGAATTGAAACTTTTGCAAAGCACTATAATTCTTGTAACTTGCATTACATTGATGACTACAGACAGATATAAAAAAAAAAATCTTGCAGCTCAGGGGAAGTCCAACCACCTGTGTTTGCTATAGTCTTTACCATTGCTTCTTCCCTGTGCAGGATATCCTGCCTTTGGAATGGGGTGGGGTGATAAGAAGGGGGGCTGATGGAATTAAAAAAAAGACACAATGTACACAGCTGAAATCAATGCAAACTGGACGCAGCACGAGAAATGACAAACAATTACCCTGAGACACTGTATAACGCAGCACAGCAGAATGCTGCCCTCACACGTCTGTTAGTACTAACCCTGTTTAAAGGGTCACACCACCAGAGGAAAATGTGTGACTGGAGGCTGTTGAGTCAATATTACTCAGCCTGATGTATGAAAGTGTGAACACACAGCTCCCTCACAAGAGAAATAAGTGTACATCTGTGTGAGCAAACATTTCACAAATGCCATCTACTGGTTAATGTAGTGCTACAGCTCGATCACACAGGACACTGCTCCACACAACATGCAAGTGTTAGTGTAAATACTCACCCTGACATATAACATGTGCCACACACTGGGGTGCAGTAAAATATCTGGATTGAGCATACAGGACTGCTACTGATGTATGTCTTGATGAAGATGATCTTAAGTAGGAAAAATGAAAAAATAGAAAGTTGGAGAGTAAAACAAGACATGCAGGTTTAGACCAGAGTCACGATTGGAAATTTATTTTGTTTTATGAGGAAAAAGGAAGGTGGAAAAGAAGTGGAGAAAGTGAAAACAGGTTGGTATAAGTTAAGACCTTGTCTGTGTCTATCATTCTCTTTCTCTCTCCATTATGTGTGTGCCAGTTGTGAGGCTGGATATCTCATTAACAAAAACAGAGGAAGCCAGGCAGAGAGGCAGTGAGCCAGGGATATCCCCATTCCAGCCTGACACACTGACCCCTCCTTCTCTGCCATTGAAACTCCCACCACTATTAACTGCTCCACCTTGGACC
The DNA here is from genome assembly GCA_015106775.1 of Etroplus canarensis. Classification (NCBI taxonomy): domain Eukaryota; kingdom Metazoa; phylum Chordata; class Actinopteri; order Cichliformes; family Cichlidae; genus Etroplus; species Etroplus canarensis. The sequence continues at coordinate 57,793 of VUQH01034583.1, forward strand.
GTACCACTTTACCAGGCCAGAGGGATATATTGTTTAAAGCACTCCTCTAGAAGATGTTTCGGAAACATTAAAACAGCCCTGCTAGAAAGGTGTTTTAGTGTGGCCTCTGCTAGACCAGGATGGGTTAGACTTAGGGAGGCCTGGTAAATTATTTCAGCTTCCTCTGATTGTGTTACCCTCCCGAAGGATGCTTAAACGTAGAAGCTACATAAAACCACATTTGAAGACAAAAGTTAGAATAACAATCCAGCTTATTCTCCTCTTGAGAATAAAAGGGAATCAGACAAAAAAAGACAGGAAAACACACATGCTGTGTATGTTTATTTTCATGTGCATGTATGAATTGGTGCAGTGCAGTGCACTTCTTATCAATTAGCTACAGGCCTGGTGAGTCTGTTGGGTTTGTCCTGGTGGTACCAGCTGCATACAGGGCAGCTGAGATGCTTGGGGAATACTAATAGCTCCATGAAAGCCCTGTGCACCAATTCAGACATGGTGAAGTGAATACTGATCAAGCTTTTTGCTGAATCACAGCTAGACAGACAGAAGGCACAAAAGAAACTGCTCCTTTTACATGATTAAATAATGCAAACCAGATAAAGGGTTTGTATTATTGGAGCAAGCTGACACATTTGGTGTGTACAAAGTTAGCAGAGAAATGTGTAAGACAATGGAGGCAGAGTGGCCAGACAGCCTACGAAAGAGAGTCTCTTTTTTTAATGCAAGCATCCCCCTTTTAGATGGCCATAGAAACACTTACCAGCTTAACAACTTAGTTACCAGCTCTTTAATACTGACCCTAGCAACAACACTTCCTGTTGTGTATCCTGAGCACAACAAAAACAAAAGAACACTATACACGGTGACAGCAAAGTGAAAAAAGTTCTTTTCAGTGCACAAACTTAGCAGGAACACAGCCATGACATCTAACCCAGTTCTATCCTTCGTGTTTAATGAAACAAATCACTCAGGTTTAATCCTGCCCTGTCTCTGGCCCCAGTCACTTGTCTGAAGGACATACCTGGCCTTCAGTATATCATCCGTCCCCTAGTTGTCTTTGTCCTTCTGCCCCAAGCCCTTGATGCACACATGTGGAATCATTCATTAATAATAGCTTCCTATGACAGATGGCCCGAATGCCAGCAGACAGTAGGTACTGTAGTTGCATATGTAGAACTTACGTAAGTATCTCTTAACAGGCACACATTTATTTAGGATAAAATTGGCTTGGTGCTTGCATGGATATGTATGAATATCTAGTTTATGTTTTGTGTGCATTTGAGGTGCCTACCTGATAAAGTGGCCTTGAAACACACCTGTGTGTTTGCAATAGATTCAGCGGCCCAGGAAGGTTCCTGGCATGCACACGAATCCGCTGGATGGCTGTGGAGGTGAGAGTCCACAGCAGACCCTGTCGAGTACAGACCACCTCATCTAGACCCAACAAGACCGCTTCCATTTCTAACTATTAACAATGTGCAACAAGACACCACCGAAGGAATGTACAGCAGTAGGAGTTTATATCAAAGGGACATCCATAGGTATCACATTAGCAGATCTTTATTTGCACAGGTGAGCAATTACAGGTAAAATCCACAGAGGCCCAGGCAATGAGACGGTATGATTAGCTTTTATTGTCCTCTTGATACCACTTAGCTCCATAGATAATAACTGGGTCATCTCTAGAGGTAAGCCATAGAGAGAAAGGTTAACCCTGCGTCTGTCTCCTCTCCTGCCTCTGTCACTCTGAGATTCACTGGGCTGATGCCTCCTCAAGGTCAAACTCTGCCAGTCATTTTGCCCTAGTCCCATACAGCCAGTAGTCCCAGCTGACGCCTTCACTGCTTGTCCTCTCTTCCTGTCCACTTTCTTCCCACTGAGGCAAAGCAACCTCTGTCTGTTGGTCTCAGCGTCACAAACACAAACATTCCCACTTAGGAAATGCAGCCGGTCTCTTAGGCTCCCTGACTGGAGGTTGTTTTTAAAGCGATATGCACTCTCATACTGCAGCTCACACAGAGAGAAACCAGCCCTCTCACTTTCGCTCTCATTGTCAGTTTTCAAGGAAAGAGGTATGTTCCTGTGGTATGTCCATACCTCTCAAACACCTGTTCAGAGTGGACACTAAGGGTACGTTTATAAAGAAAAAAAAAACATTTACACACACACACGCTTTACAAGCAGAACTGCAAACATGCTTGTGTATATAGCAGACTGAATCACAGTAACACTGACATCTGGACACTTGGATTTTTGCCAGAATGTTTTTAAAAAAGGACATATTTTTCCTCCAAGCCAGTTTTCCCAGGCTGGAGTATCCTGGTCTGACCTATCTAATTCTTTAAAAAAAACAAAAATTAGGACTACTCAACCCATCTGCTACTTTTCGCCTACTCATTATCTTTGTGCCAAATGTGAAAAGAATGTAAATGTAATTCATTATGTCAAATGTAGCTGTTTATTTGAGGCAGAAATCCACAATGAATCTCACATTTGCTTGCATACATCCATTTGCAAAAATGGCCACATGGAGGCAATACAAACCCCATATATAAACTCTGCCAAGCATGCAGTGCTTGTGTGTAAATCCTTGCCAGTCTGTTATAAATTCTGGCTTAAAAGCACAACTAAAGCACTACAGCTTGAGCGAGCAATGTTTGCTATGTTATGTTTGATACAAATGTTAAAATAATTCTAAAATGAAACAGACAAGCACCTTTTCTCCCTCCAGTAGACTATGATGGAGGATTTTATTTATTTCAGTTGTGGTATTTAAAAATAATGTCTGCTGGTTTTAAACAGCCTAATGTAGTTTTGCTACTTTGGTCACAGTCTCTCTTAGGAGAGACCTGATCGATAAAAAAATTCAATAACTCTGTACAGTACAGTAATTCATTGCTTTTCTACCAAACCACCAATCTGACTGTGGGTGAATTAAATGAATGACCTTTCGTAGCCCACTTTGATTCATGGCAAGGCTTAATGATGCAAGGGGTCATTTCTGTACTGCTGAGATAGTGTGTCTTTCTATGAAACTTTGTACGCATACAATTATTCTATGACCTAAAGGAACCACCGACATGAATAAGAGACTGATGTAGCATTCATGAGACTTGATACATCAAGTGAATAAACGTCTAGGAATCATTTTAAATGTATATGGACTAGCTATAGCGACCATATGTTCCAAAATCCCTGTTTCCACAGCATTTTCCCATCACTCTATCTCGGGGCCTCATACTGTCTGCTCATTGGTGTCTTGAGAAACTCATGAGGAATGTGTGGTATTTCTGTAGTGAGAATTTTCAGAGGGGCTGGCTGTAGATGTTCTTTTCTCAGTGACTGTAACTTACAGGGGGGTTAAATATTTGTTGTAGTAAGGGGAGAGGCGGGATGACTGTGCACTGTTCCCATGATTCCATGTGTTTGCTGTGTTCTGGTGAATCCTGGGAAAGGTCACACAGACACTGTGATGTAAACAGACACGACCAACAGTGTCAGCTGGCCGGCAATTCACAAAAAGACACACTATTTTACATGTAGCACTGTGGTAGGCAGATGAAACTGACAGCTATAAAATCTACAAATTATTTATTCCTTTCCTTTTCCATACATGCACAACAGGACACAGGGAAATCAGGTGTGAATGCTCTCTCTTTCTGCGCCCGCTGTATCTGCTTCTAGCATTTTACTTTCTCCTGTTTCTCTATCTCTTCTTGTCTCTTTTATCTCTCCCTCATATCTCATATTTCTCTATCTCTCAATCTTCCTTCTGCTCTCTGATCTTCACTCAGGCACGTTACACTAGAGTGCAGGCAAGTGAGAGAGAGGGAGAGAGGGAGAGAGAGAGAGAGAGAGAGAGAGAGAGAGAGAGAGAGCAGTGAAGGGAAATGGGTCACCTAAACTATAAATTCACAAGAACGTTTTCAGCTGCGGCTCTTTGGCAAACAAATTCCTTAAAACGACTGTGCACAGGAGAATAGCAAATGTACCTGACACATGTTGCACTTTTTCTTTTCTCTTTGCTAAGTACTTTGTGATATGACATGCATGTGGCTTGTGCGGATTTAATTTTCTTGGAGTTTTGTTTTTTAACACATACACATCAGTGTCACTGCAACAGAAATTGTAAGTGACACATCTGTATAGACTCAGTCAGGAATTCAATTCTGATCAGTCTTGCTTAATGTGATTGCATTAGAGGTGCAAGCAGAAAAATCAATAACATAACATAGTCTGGCTCAAGAGAGGGATGAATGAAGGAAGTGCCTTTGCATACCATGAGCTTCAGTCTGAATGCCCTTATGAGTGTTTGGAATCATTTAAATACAAATACTGTTTACTGTGTATTTGATGCGGGGTGTGCGATGACATAAAACTTTGAGTTATCAGGACTTGTTCTAGTCTCTAAGTACAGAAGTTGACTTAATTCATGTGTTATATGCCCTAATACCTTACACATATTCACAAAAGAAACACACACATACTCTAGCTCCCCCCACCCCCTCACGATAATCATTCTCTCCACTTTGCCTGGCAGATAAATATTAATGAGGATTACTATGTTACTGCAGTACACCCACAGGAAAACAAGAGACTACCACTCTCTCTGTTTTTCTAACCCTTTCCCACTCTCTCTCTTTTTGCCACAACGAACATATACACATACACATAGATGGAGAAAAAATTTTTTTGAAAAGTTGTCACCTCTTTAAGAAAATGCATGTCTTTTCCCCCAATTCTATTTTCTATATATCTTAGTATGCAGTAGAATGATTCACTTACAATTCATGCAACACAGACTCACATACACACATGCAAACTATGAATAAACCCTTTCATATGAGTGAGTCACAGACAGTGCCTCGGTTCTCATTGAGACGTGTTATCTCTGTCTAACAAAGGGCACAGATTGTGCTGGGATATTTAAAGAACATTTCTGGGGTCTCCACATCCTGTTTTGGGGAAGACAGAGTTTTTCCCATCAACCCACACTTTTTCAGCTCTTGCTTAAAGGAGATTATTGTCTTTCTCCCTATGATATTGAACGGTATTTATCTTTCAGTGTAAAGTGCCCAGAGATAACTGTTGTTGTGCTATAAAAATGAACCTGAATTGAATTTTTCTCTGCTCTCTCTTTCTCTCTCTCCCTCAAGATGATTGTCATTTCTGTGAATAGGGAAGCAAATATAATGAAGAAATCTAACTGAGCTCTGCATGCATGTGGCAGATGATGGGAACACACAGTTACACAGACAAACAGACACATCCATCCTATCCATCCACTGAGGATGTTTTGGCAGAGGACACAAGAGTCCACTTTCACCATAGCTACCCCGCTAGCAGACTGTCTCCATAGAGAAAGCATATTATCAGCAGTCTTGTTGTCTTCAGCCTTCACTCACACTCAAAAGGCGATCATCTTCTCCTTGTTTGATCCGTACAGATTTACTTTGAACTTGTATGCAGCTGCTCCATGTGTCTATAGGTCTGCGGGTTGATTTTGGACAGGCAATAAAAGAGAAGAGAAAAAAAATTATAGCTCACAGTAATGAAAGAGAAACGGGGGAGAAGAGGGTGGGAGTCTCCTGTTCACCCCCCTCTGTTTTCAGTTGCTCAATAACATTCTTCCTTCAGAGCTGCCAAGGGGAGAAAGGGGGGTCCCCTTTCATGATGAGCAGGGTGTGGTGCAAGAGGGGCCATCAGGAGCCTTTAGCTCTAGTTATTCCCACCTCTTTCTTTTTTTTTCCCTCTTTCGCCTTCTCTTTGTCTCTTTAATTGGACTGACTGACCACATCTTTCTCACCTACAGTCCTCGGGACATGTTGGGATCCCAGGAAATCAATACTGTAGCAAAGCAAAAGAAAGCTGTAGGGGCAAAAGCTCAAAATTCAAATGTGCAAACAGAGAAATGATAAACAAATTAAACTTACTTTGGATGTCGTGTTTTGTTTTGCTTTCCACATCAACTATGCAACTGTTTGAATGAATTCTCACTCTAATGTTGGAGCACTTTGATCAGTCTGATGAAAAACAAGCAAGAGAAACAAGAAAGCCAAAGTCCAGCACTGACCTTCTCTGTGATTGGTGCAGACAAGATTTTTAAAGGTAACAAGGATTGATTAGTATTCCTGCCTCATCACTTGGCTAGCTGCTTCTAGACTTCAGCCCTATAGTGGTAAATTATTGTCAGGCTATTGTCTTTTTGGATTCCTACTCAGCTCATGAATATTTGTTTTGAACATGCGTATTTGTGTTTGTGCCTGTGCGAACTTCTCCTTCTGACAGCGAGCCACCCCTCCCACCTTCATGCCCTCGCACCCCTGCGGTGCGGCCGACAACAACATGTTTCCTCAGAGACCGATTTATCCTTCTAAAATCTGAAATTACACACAAACATTCACACACACACATACCAGTCTTCTCTCTCTTCTCTTTGTTTGTTTGGGTTTATTTTGTTCTTAATTTCACAGATAAAAGCTCAGCAGCTTTACATGATTGCAGGATAACAAAGGCAGAAGATAATCCTAATTCAGCTAGCTCACAGAGGTAATCTAAACAGAAAATATCCTCTCAAATAAGCTGTTTTTTAAAACTGTCAACACCAACTGTGCAATTTATCACCATATTATGGGGTAAACACTGTAAGTACTTCTATCCCATTTTGTTGATGCTGATACAGCAACTGATAAAGACAGGATCCTTAAGTGACAATCCCAATCCAAGACATGATTCATAGTTAAAAAAATCAAATCTAACAAGGCATGTTCTTTTCAAATGTGACATAGCTGCTGACTGTGAACAAAGATGGCTATGTTCTCACTGTAGATGTTACTCCATTAACTGTGATAGAAACATACATCCATCAGAAGCTACTGACACAGACATGAGACAATTCATCTGCATTAAATAAGTGACAGGGCACAGATGAAAAGGTGGGCTTTCACTCTGCAGTTTGTAAGGTAGAAAGCAATCTGGAGAATCCAGTTTTAAAATACCTTTCAAGCAAGTTACTGAATGGTTTAAAGCAAAGCATTTAACCAGTGGGGGTGTGCCCGCTAGAGAGACAGACAGACAGACAGACAGATAGATAGAATGCATATTTTTGGATTCTGTTACCTCTCTGCACTGCTACACAGCTTACGCAGCTGAATAGGGCGGAGATTGGATGCGAATGCGATGAGTTATCTAACATGACAAGTCAGAGCAGGACGAAGCTACAGCTCTGAATAGAAGTGAAAGTATTTCAGTGGTTCAGTAGGGACATGGAAAGAAAAGTTATTACCCAGCAGACAGTCAACATTTACAGAGCCTCTAGTATAGAATATGACAGATCACTGTGCTTTGTTCACCTGCCAGCATAGAAGAGATAAATGAGTTGGACACTCTGATTTTTTTGTCGATATATTAAACATGATTTCGCCTGTATTGTCTGACAGATAACTATTTTAAAATCTCATGTAGTCAACACCTCCCACAGCAAGCTCATGAATATCAGGCTATAGTTTCTTCCAGTGCATCAATACAACAATGTGAGTGAGTTCATGTAAATTACAACAAGTCATTTTTCTTCAGTCTGTCTGCACACAGCTGGTTGCAAGACAAATGGGAAGCAGATAAATGGAATACAATCAGGAGAGACTGTGCGTTAAAATCTGCTTTCTCCATTAATTAAGGAGATTTAAGCAAGTGTGTGTGTGAGTGGCTCCAGCCAATCAGCCAGTAGCAATTACTTTTCTGAAAAAGTCATTGAATATTCAGTTTCCATCAACCAAGCACTGTTTTGACAGCCAGACAGACTCAGACATAAGTTACCAATATACCAGTTTCTATATCATTAATAACACATAATAAAATAAAGTCTTGAGAGGGTAACCTGAATGCATCAGAACAAAATCCATTGTCTGACATGTCCCTTTCTCTGAAGTCTTTCATTTCAGTGCAACTGAACTACAAAAGGCATATTCAGCAAATAAACCAGGTTGTGCTTTATGTATTGTGATGATGCAGGGGTGTGGGTGCATATTTAGGCTTGTTAAAATGAAGGTTGCCTTGATTCAATACACAATCCCACTGTGTAATTCATGATAGCATGTGTACAGCATGTGTGTGCTTACGTGTACTGCTATAACCACTGTGTAGACATGTTCAGTCAAAACAAGAACTATAAAGAAAGCGCCAATTTAGAAGTCACCCTGACTCAAAGAGCCATGTTAATGACACTAAAGTCACCTTATATCAAGTGGGAAGCTGAGATTTGAAAAGGAAGTTGAAATTCCATTCTGTATGATCATACAAGCAGATGATTGCTGGAATGCAGTTTGGTGGAGCTGTATGTGCGACTTGCTCCTCACCTGAACACACACTCTACTTAAGTGTAATTCACTTAATAACAGTGTATTTACAACATGAAAGAGTGCTGACAGGCATCACAGAAAGAAAGCACTGGTGAAGCACACATGCAGCTGAAAACTTTTTTTTTCTTATTATTTCTTACAAGCAATTGTGGAGTAAACAACTTTGTTGAAGAGCAAAAGGGGTGAATCACATGGCAAGTTACAGCCTGTCTTTACAACTGACATAAGGATTTAACTTTGTACCACATTCCTTGTAGCTGGGAACTATTATCTCCAGCCACCAGTCCAACCCACCATACACACAAACACATAAACACAAGCTTCTGATGCCTGGCAGATGAGCTGAATTCTGCTGTTAAAAATGTCTGGGGTTCAGCACTTTAAATCAGCCTGAAGTTTAGGGTTTGTGTGACTTTGGTTGATAAAAGCTCAAGTCTCAAGTTTAATTGCACTGACAATGACAGGCAAACAAGCTGCACTCCCACACTGAGACTTCCCTGTAACCTTGAAGCCGAGGACAGCAGTGGAATGCATTAGCTGTGACAGAGAAAAGACTCAGAGCTACAAAGATTGACAGGCTCAGACTGACAGAAAGAGAAACACAGAGAAGTATTGTCCACTGTAGAGATTAAAAGCTTTGCTCTTGACTTGCCTTGCACAAACTCAAATCTAATACGGTCCCCTGGATTAGCTGAGGACCTTTGTAAATCCCATTTACACACACAACGACATGACAAAGACCCC
>VUQH01034584.1:0-28902 GCA_015106775.1 Etroplus canarensis
TTTTCTGCAATTAAAAGACATAAATTTTACGAGAAAAACCTTGGATATTCCTAAAAATGTCATTAAAAAACCCAGTGTTGGGTGGTAGCGCTAATGAACCTCACTGCATGTTGGATCAACTCTGCTGTACTACCACTTCAAATTGTCATCAGAAGCAGGCAGTGATAATATTTGCATCTTACACCATCTTTTCATGTGTTTAAATAAGTGCACACATCTTTCACATCTCTGCTTTGTAATGGCATCATGCATCATATGTCATTACACTGGACGTTAGTTTGAATCCACCTGGAGTCTTTTTGCGGAGCTTGCTTGTTGTGCCTGCGTGGGTTCTCTCTGGGTACTCTGGCTTCCTCCCACAGTCCAAAGACATGCCGGGGTTAGGTTAATCGGCAATTCTAAACTGTCTGTGAATGTGTGTGTGTGAATGGTTTCTCTGTGTTAGCCCTGTGATAGACTGGAAACCTGTCCAGGGTGTAACCTCGCCTCGGCCTATGACAGCTAGGATAGGCACTAGTGTTACTTCGTCTTTCGGCTGCTCCTGTTAGGGGTTGCCACAGCGGATCATCAGCCTCCATTTGACCCGGTAAGACGAAGAAAACGGATGGATGGATACATTTATTGGTGATGACAAATTCCAAAGAAAAAATTTTTTAATATAGAGACAAAACACTAAAACAGAAACAAAATGATGAGGTGATGTTTTGGGATGGGACGGTCCAAGTCTAAACTTCTAAACTTCCCTTTGTTTACTGCCTGACTCTGAGCTTACAGGGTCCAGGCCAGATAACAAGATGATAAGGTTCCCAACCCCTGAACCCCTGTACATTGCATGTACAATAGTCAGCCTCAAACATAAAAAATAATTCCTGATTGTAAGTTTTCAAGTGTATGAATTAGTGTAACTCACAGTGAATATCTGCTCAAACATGCTCAAATTACCACAAAATCAACTGATTAGACAACAGCATCGGAAAAGACCATTTACAGCGCTATTTAACTTCTGCTGTGTCTTCTTTGCAAAACATCACACGCAACAAATCACAGAAAACAGCTCAACACATGCAGGTAAGGAACAACATACAGTAAGTTCAACAAATATTATACACATCAAACAGGCCACATACCTCAGCTTAGCATTTCCACCACTTGAAGTGATTTCTGTTTAAACTATTCACCTCAAACCAAGTGGAAATGCTACATGTTAAACCTTCACTCAAGTGTTAGAAATGCTAACAGTAACTCTGAATGGATCAGTAAATTACAGCTAATGTGGGCAAACAGAAACGATCAACCAAACAACCTATTTTCACAGATTCTCATGCTAAAACACAGGGATGATGTGGTACTATCAAGGATCATCTTCAGCATAACTGAGGCAAACAATCACATAAATTGACTCCCCTTTCAAAACGTCTCTCAGGAGACAATCAGTGGTTCCTGGAATCACAGTGTCACAAACAGAAATCACTTCAGATTGTCACTGAGGCTCAACAATAGAAGTTCAAGGGGAGTATTTTGCTTCTCAAATAAAAAAGGGATTCTTTCCTTGAGTTCCACAACATCCCTGTTAACATCCATCTTCATGCTGACAAATGACCAGCAGTAATGAGACATGTTGTAAGAACCTTTAAATATAAATGAATTAGCGTCACTACTTAGCCATTTACTACTCTGTCACTATTTAGCCATGTATGTGTGTTCCTCAAATTCAAGTGAGGCCTAGGAGTTCTGTGCAGTATCTCAGTTGTTCCTAGAACTGCACTCTTCTGGACTCCTGGACCTCTAATGTTGTGTCTGGAATCTGCTGGAACCACTCTTCCAGTTTAGAGGTTACAGCTCCTGACCACTTTGGACTTTACCTTCCACATTTGCTCTAACTGTTCCTTCAGCCCAAGGGGTGACGTCCATCAGGACTTCAAATCCATCGGGAGCACAGATGTTCCTGTACACTATTCCAGCCACTTAGTTGTGTCGCTCATATATGCTGTCCCAGCTTGCATCTTACATCCTACTACTATGTGCTGGACTGTCTCTGGGGCACCACTGGTTAGCCTGCAACTTGGGTTCTGTTGGCTGTGGTAGATCAATGAACCTGGCACTTAGGACCTGTTGTTGTGCTGCCATTATCAGAGCCTCTGTGCTGTCCTTTAGACTTGCCTTTTCAAGCCACTGGTAGGATTTCTTGCTCGCCACGTTCTCTACCTCGACCTGTCAATAGTACATCCAAAGGAGGAGCTTGTTTTTCGCTGATACCGTCTACTTCTGTTCCTCCTCACTGTCCACCTTCAGCTGCCTGAGCCACTCTTGTATCAGCTTATCTCACTCCTGATGTATCTGTGGATGTTCCTTGTTTCATCCATTGTTCTAAAGACAGTAATGTTACCACTACACTATCCAGGTACATATGTTTATTATTCAAATCTAACTTCATGTGTAAAACAACACACAACAGATCCACTGTCTCATTACTCGTTTAATAAAAATGAAGCCAAAATAGAGAAGCCATGTGCAGAAAAACTAAGTACACCCGATGATTCAACAGCTTGTAGAACCACCTTTAGAAGCAATAACTTCAATACAGCTGAGGTTTAGACTTTGACTGGATCATTGCAAACTCTGATTCTTTTCTTTTTCAGTCATTCTGTTGAAGATTTGCTGTGGTACACTGGATTACTGTCCTGCTGAACTACACATTTCAGCCAGCCTTTAGCTGTGGGACAGATGGCCTCACATTTGACACTAGAGTACATTGGTATACAAGAGTTCACGGTGGACTCAATGACTGCTGGACGCCCAGGTCCCAAATCATCAGCCCTCCACCACCGTATTCGACAGCTGTTATGTGGCATTTGCACTGATATGTTGTGTTTGGTTTTCACCAAATGTGGCACTGTGCATTTTTGCCAAACCTCTCTACTTTGATCTCATCTGTCCAAAGAACACTGTTCCAGAAGTTTTATAGCAACCTTGCAAACCTAAGCCATGCTGCAGTTAGGGCTGTGCCATATGAATATATACATTGGTGGATGAAAAAAATCTGTCCTGTCATATTCTGCTCTATTGTTTATTTGTGGTGTCACAAAATATATTAGTATACTGTGAAATGTTCCCTGCAACTAATTTACTAGTTGATAACATAAAACACTGCACGGGTATTTAAGAGGTGTTTTACACCACTAATCGCATTCTTTGATAATCAAATCATGTTTTAAATGTCGCTGAAATGTGCAGGACTTTGCGCCATGTGTAACATTCCACACATGATTTTGGTTTAATTTACCAAGTGTTGCCAACATTAAGCCCATGTCACACCTTGACGATTTAACCAGCACATGCCCATGTATGAAAAATTTGGTGAACATGCTGGCATATGTTGAATAAGTTATTGATAACTTCTGTATAAGTCCAGAGCACATTGAAGCACGATGGTATACGTTGTAATACGGCAAGGTTGCTGAAAAAGTTTGAGCATGCACAAAATTCCCGATGTACGCCAGCGTATGGCTCGTACGCCCTGCATACGCGGGCCATAAGTTGTAGGTAAGTTATGCAATCATCAACACATGTTCACATGTTACTTGTAAGCTACCAATATGTCAAAATACGTTTAGATAAGGGCCTTGTCACACCATGATGATTTAATAAGCTTATGCCGACGCATCCAAGTTCTATTAAAATGCTGGCATATATAGAACAATGTTGTTAAATGGACGTATACATAACATATTGCTAATATATATATATATATATATATATATAATACCAACAAATGCTAGCATATTGCTGGCATTCACAACTTGAAGCCCATTTTTACCACTTTGCTTAAACGCAGCACATACGCCATTATACGGTAGGTGTATGTTAGAAACACGTTCAGTTCGACTGGAACACGCCAAATACATCTACAAACATCAATATCTGTTGGAGGTAAGTTTGATATATGTTACACATATGTTAAAAACACGTTACTCATAGGTTATTAATACATTTTGGGTGTGCTAGACATTAAGCCACTGTCACACTTTGACGATTTAACAAGCATGTATGAAAAAATCTGCAAATATGCTGGCCTATGTCGATTTACTTCTAGGTAAGTTTTGTATAAGTTAAGAGCATGCTGAAGTATGCCCATATATGTCATAATATGGTGAGGTCACTGGAAAACTTTGAGCATGCACAAAATTTCTGTTTGCCAGAGTATGGCTCATATGTTCCACATACATGGACCATATGTTCAAGGTACATTATACATACGGAGACTCATGTTACTTTTATGTTGAAATATGTGGAGATAATGTCTAGCGAAGCAGACCATGGTTACACATCACTTCACATCACTTATAAAATTTCCAATGACCAGTATGAAATTTTGGTCATTCTGCGCAGCCCTAGCTCATAATGTAGTGGAATCTGCTATAAAATAACAGCAAACAGACAGTGACTCAGGTCCACCCTCTGTTGACAAAATTTACCTTACTCAGATTGTAGTGGACTCTTGCCTACTTGCCAATGTGGAAAGTAGTCTATAGCTACATTATGATCCTCCAAAGAAGAGTTACTGCTAGTACAAATTTTCTGATACATTTCTGGCCCGATGCCGTGCACACTCATATTTCAACCTTCAACAGAAAAGAAAAAAAACTAGGCTACAAAAGCAAACAGAATCAAGAACTACATTTTAAAGGAACTACATGTGATGTCCTTCATGATGCATAAAAAACATAATGAATTTGTTTTTCATGAGGGAGGTTTAAATAAATGAATGCACTTTCTTGACAAGTATATAGCAGGCATTGAAGGAGATACAGTACTGCTGCCTTAAATTTCAGCTATAGTTGATATCATTTGATCCTCTCTCCCTCAACTCTCCAGCAGATAAGTATATCTGTTGCTCAAATGCAAATGTAATAATGGCCCATAATTGTCCTCAGTAACAAACAGTTCCAGTGGAAACCATGGATGATATATAAAAGATGGATGTAGCTTTCAGGTCTGAAAATTGAGACCAATGGAAGTGTCTTAAACCTGCATTCTGCCCAATGGCCAGAGGATGTCATGGTAAAAAACTTTTAGTTGTCAATTGAAAACCAGCCCTCCACATTCTTCCTCTATGACCTCAATCAATACTGATGAGTTTCAGGTCTTATTGAAGAAAACATTATGTTTATCTTCCAAATAAGCCCCCCAAGTAGAGTCAGACAGGAAGAAAAACCAGAGTATGTTCATGGGCTAATGACTTGCCAAGCACAAGCTGTTAGCCAAAGAGAGTGCAGAGCGTCCACTCAGTCAGATCTGCCCATACTTGTGACGTCAGGCTTGAAACTGCTAAAACACTAACAGCAAAAACGTTCAGCTTGAGGCTTTATAATGGGACTAACCAATGGCTAACATCACAGTGGCTACATCCATCTTTTATAAACCGTCTATGGCTTAAAAACACAAGCCTAGATTTGAGGAGCTTCTGCAGTCAAACATTAGTCATGCTTTTTATCTCCCTTCTTTTTGTAGAATGGCAGCAAAGTGTGTTATAGAATCCAGGCAGGAATACTCACCGACATTGACGCATGATCATTGTTGTTATTCTGAGCAGAGAAACCCCAAACCAACCAAAAATGGAAGAAGGGGAGGGAAAGAGGAAAAGGACAGGAAAAGAAATGTGGCAACAATAAATGGACAGGAGGAGGTAAATTCAACTGGAGATATCTTGCATGCTTGACATGTCAAATTAATCAAGGAGTAAAAACAAATATGTTACAGAATTGTTCATTACAGAAGGTGTGGATGGGGACACAGCAGGAGACATTATAGAAAAACAGGAAACACACCAACGTAGGACTCCTCAAAGACATAATAAGAGATGCTGGAGAAAAGAGCCAGTAAGTCACCCACTGATTCTGGACGATAGGACTAAACAGGCTGTAAGCTGTCAGCTTTCTGGGTCAAATCACAGTTTCTGACCAAGTCCCCCACACAATCAAATGTGCCTTGTTTGACTGAAGAGCATGTCAGTATCCAAAAACAGTGTATGAGCCAGTAAAGAATAAATATCATGCATTTTCACAAATCACCAGTGCAACACATACACAGCTCAACTCAAAATTTATAGTGTAGATGCTTTAAACAGCATCTACAGCTTGATAGGGATGTGATGACCACATAGAAAAACAGAGAACAGGTGGGGGAAGGGACGTAAGGGAAAAATGGGGAAAAACCCACAGAAATAATACTGCATCCCTATTATTGACAGATCACAATCAACATGGGCAGCACACCATCTGAACACAACTACAATGTGACCACCAACAAACAAAAAACAACAAAACCCCACAGTGTGAATGTCCCACAGTTCCCAGAGAGAGGCGGTGGGTGCAATGGGTAGAGTTTAGTAGTAGTTTTGTAGGTGGATCACACTCACCGGGAGGTGTGTGAAGACCTGGAAAGTAGAACGCAGGAAGTTGATGAGGTCCATGAGGTACCCTGAGGCGCGGCCGTCTGACTCAGCCATGCCCCATTCGTAGTCTGCTAGCTGGATGAACTCATCGATCTTCTGATTCAGTTTGGTATAAATCTCTCCCTCTGCAGCGTGACGAGCATCCTGGGGAAGGTTTTTACAAGACTTTAAGGAACTGAATGTTTGTCAGTATTACTTTACCTACACTCATTTTAGAATGTAGACACAGAGCTCCATACACACAAAGTGAAATTACAATTTTTTTCACAATTTTCACAAGTTTTTGGATTGTGATTTTTTTTTTTTTACATTGGCCATATAAATGACAGTGGGAAATCATAAAAAAAATCTAAACAAGTTGTCAATGTAATAAGAAAGGTGAAAATAATAACACACAAGATATAAGATGAGAAAATACTGTTAATATTGATACAGTTTTATGTGGCTTTACATAACCTGTTTCTCAAGCCATACCAGTGTTTGCAAAGTTCCTTTCCCAGTTTCTGCTCATACTCTTCCTCTTCTGTAAGCAAACTGGACTCTATTCATTCACGGTGTCACCAACTCTGTGATGTCGTCACCAGGTTGCCAGGATGACCTTATCTTAGCATAAGGTTTAACGAAATGCCTAGAACTGGGCCAGTATGCCTCCGCCTTAAATCTGACCTAGATCTGTGACCCTACAATCTTGTAAATGTTATTAGATGTTCTATCCATCATAGTGATTGACCAGGAGTCCAGTCAGCTCTTATGATGGCAGTGATATTTTCACTCATGACCCTCTGTGACCTTGATTTTTCTCCCTTGATCTCAAAAATGTTATCAATTCTTCTGTCCATCATAGTATTTAGGTATACAAAAACTGGCTAGGATCCAGCTGCCTGGTAAGCTTTCACAATGGTAACAGGAACATCACTCATGAAGGTCTCTCTGTGACCTTGACCTTTAACCCCACAATCTAATAAATGTTATCGGTATTAACCACACAAAGTCTGGTAAAGTTCCAGCAAACCAGTTAGCACTAGTGGTAACAAGTTTTCCAATGGATGGATGGACACCCCAAAAACATAATGCCTCTAGGGCAGAAGCATAAAAAGCCATACAATGTTACCTGACACCGGGTGCCACACCACAATATGCTTGATGTTTCCCAATTCAGCTGTTAAAAAATAGCTAACTGCCACTAAGTGTCATACCACATAATACCGCAGAGCTGGGTTGCCGAGTGCTGAGACTCAAGTGCCCTGCTGAATTAATAACTGCAGATTTTCAAAAACTTTGTGCCAAGAGATTCATGGCATGGGTTTCCATGGCCAAGCAGCTGGTTGCAAGCCTTACATCAGCAAGCACAAAGTGTCAGATGGAGTGATGTGAAGCACGCTGTCACTGGATTCGTGAGGAGTAAAAAACATATTCCGCTAAGTGACAAATGCCATTTCTCTATCTGGCAGACTGATGGAGAAATCTTGCGCTTGGCAAATGCCAGGAGAACGTTATCTGCCTGACTGCATTGTGCCAACTTTTATGGTTGGCGGAGAAGGAGTTGTTTATCTTGGGTTGGCCTGGGATCCTTAGTCTGCAAAGGGAAATTTTAATACTTCAGCTTACTAAGACATTCTGGACAATTCTATACTTCCAATTTTGAGGAACAGTTCAGGGAAGGCCTTTTGCTGTTCCAGCATGACTGTGCCCAGTGCATAATCAAGCTCCATAAAGGCATGGTTAGATAAGTTTGGAGTGGACAAACTTAACTGGCATGTACAGAGCCCTGACCTCAGCCCCATGCAACAACTTTGAGATGAAAAAGAACAGAGACTGTGAGCCAGGCCCTCTCATCCATTATCAGTGTCTGACTTCACAAATGCGCTTCTGAATAAACGGGCAAAAATTCCCACAAACACACTCCAAAATTTTGTAGAAGCCTTCCCAGAAGAGTTGAAGCTGTTGTAGCTACAAAGGGGAACCAACTCCATATTAATGCCTATGGATTTAGAATGGGATGTCATAAAAGCTCCTGAAGGTGTAAAGTATAGGTGGCCCAATACTGTTGTCCACACAGTATATTTAATCAGGGATTTAGCTGTGTAAGCAGCCGTATGAAGAAGGCTCCGAATATGTAATCTGAAAATGACATTTGATCTGCTTACCAACCAAGAAAGTAAAAGAGAACATTGGGAATTAGGCTGCATTAAAATACAGAACGCGTGAGCGCAGAGAGGAAGATGAACAAGATATAACTGGCTGACAATGGCTGGCACTACGCTGCATATATAAAACAACATCCGGTCTTTGAAAGTTGACAACATTTCCCTTAACATACAGGGAGGCAGTGCATTTTCAAACAGGGAAGGGAGCTCTGCCTTTTCTTTTCATCACAGTCTGTTTTAATCAAAATGTGAGACGCCACATGTCACATCTTTTTTATATACAATTTATTAAACCACAGACGTGTCATAAATCTCGAATTAATTCACAGACATTAACAGAAGTTACTTCTAGTTCTGAGAAATGTCAGGTTTCATTTTCACATGCTCTTTGTAGCCATTCAATTTTAGTCATGTGATCAGAACTCTGCATATGAGAAAAGGGTTTGGAGCCTCTGCTTATAATGACTAAAAGCTCGTTGCTTAGCTTACATTTAGCATACACACCCCAAAGATACAAATGTGTCGGCCAGCCAATAAGTGCAGTTTTTAAAATATGACTACAAAAACTCACATTTCAGTGACATTTTACCTTGAAAGTTGACAAGCCATAGAGTCTTGTGGTGTGAACCGTTTCAGGTGAGACATTGGTGATGTTTGTTATAAACTCTTCCAGATACCTGCAGGCCTGCTCCAGGTGGGTTGTATTAATGATGATCTGCACCAGCTACAGAAACAAAGGTACAGTGTTAGACTCAGTGACTTGGGCCTTTTCCATCCTCATATGCGTGTGTCACCAGTTCTCACCTCAGTTAGTCCTATGTGGGGTTTCTTGATAAGGTTTTGCAGACAGCTGCTGAGAGTTCTTGTGAGCAATAGGTTGGTTGATTTTCGCAACATATCATCGACCTCTGTTGAACTGGACACAGAAAAGGTTTCGGTTCAGCAAGTACTACAGTGGCAAAGCTGAGAGACAACAATCTGGATGTGTAGAAATATTCATGTGTAAGTGTTCATTAATCTACCTGCGGTGTAGTGACTCTGAGAACTTGAGGCTGGCGTAAATAAACTCTTTGACCTGTGTGTAGATCTGAGGGACAGACTGAGACATTGGCAGCTTCTTGGGAAAGTCCTGCTGCTTATGCATACATAAGAAACACAAAGAACAACAGTATTAAATTAAGTCTTGTCGTTTACTACAGGTTATCCATTAAGATAAGACACTATATGGATGGAACTATTGGGCCACCTACACTTCATATGGAGTTGGTTCCCCTTTGCAGCTAAAACAGCTTCCACAAGACTTTGGAATGTGTCTGTGGGAATTTTTGCCCACTCATCCATAAGAACATTCGCTCTGTAATGTTACGGTACTTAGTGGCTGAGTTGCTGTAGTATCTAAATGCTTCCACTTTATAATAATACCACTTACAGGTGATGAATATCTAAATAAAGTATTTAGTTAATAAATGCAAATATTTCATATTTTAGTGTCTTAAAGTACTACTGTAAAGCTTATATTTTCTTTATTGTTGTATGTCCTTGTATATTTTGCAGATACCACATATGCTGTTTATACTGTGTACTAAGTACACATGTTCATGTTGTTTTGTCTACTTGCTGCTATAACATAAGAATTTCTCCAATCATACTGTGTAAAAAGGAAGAAATTTCACCAACTGGCTTGTTGCAATGGTGGCCTCCAGTTACAGCACCATGCTGGAATGCGGTAAGTTTATTAGAAAGACCCGTTCTTTCACTTATGTTTGTAAAGGCAGACTGCACGGCTAGCTGCTGCACACATGGTAATGGGACTGAATCAAACACCTGAATTCAAAGATTAAGAGGTATGGCCTAATACTTGTGCTCATATAGTGTATCTCTTTTTTGCTTGTGCATATGCAAATGGAGGCTCAAGTTCAGGGGACTGTGGTATTGGAACACGTTACCTTCTCTATCTCTGCATCGTGGAAGGGAAAGCGACTAACTACCAGCTTATATTCCTCTTCTGTTTCCACTGGGATGGGACTGTAGTTGTCCAATTCAAAGATCTCCCTGTAGGTAATAACGCAGTTTAGAGTTTGCATACTTGTTTAGTTTTGCTATTACAGCTAAGAGGGATCTTGGTCTCTTTTACACAAATGTGCTATACTGTTTGTTCTGACTAGCATCTAAATCATAATGAACATATTACCAAAAAATGTCTCAGTTTCAACATTTCATATATTTCTTAGTAGTCTTCTCAAGATAAAATCATATAAAACAGAACTATTAAAATGAAACAGTCATAAGAGAAAGCAAAAATATTTTTCCATAGGCATAATTTATGGGTAAAATCTAAAAATGACAATATACTAGAGTTGTGGCACAGTGCAGAACTTTAGGCCATGTTTTTCTATATGACTGTGAAATTAAGCCACCATGATTAATCATCATACTCTCGCTGGCAGTCACAGGAATGAAGCCTACCTGAAAACCAGTGCCCATTTCTTCAGCAGGGTTTCATTGTACTGGTCTCTAACCTCAAAAAGCAGGTCAAACAATCGGTTCACTGGGAAACCATAACCCTGCACACACAGAACAGAAAACATGTACATCATTTCCACAATTGTTTTTTACACTTAAGAGTCACAAACAAATTAAATCTAATTCTGAACCAACCTGTAGTGTGTCAGCGAAGATTACTATGAGATTCTTCAGCTCCAGGACCAGGTCTGGGTCATCACAGTACGACTGGAGAAAAAACACAGCAATCACAAAACAGCAGTTTGGAGTTGAAATGCCTATTCTACTAATTAAATACTGAGTCCTGTGCTGTATAATTGTCAAGTTTCTACTAAGTGTAAGTCAAAGTGTATTGTTTTTGTGTTCTGGAAAAAAAATCCTTTAAATTTATATATATATATATATATATATATATATATATATATATATATATATATATATATATAAAAATATATATATTTACAACAGTAAGGCAGGAGAGAGGGCATTAGCTGATGGTCAATCAACACCAAGACAGTTTCTTTTTTCTAGAAAGAGGGGTGATTTATGACCCTAAAAGCAGCACAGCTGATTTGAACCTGAGCAGCTGCTGTGTACCTCTATTTACTCACATATACCAACAACAAAAATCTTAAATTGTAATCATAAAGTCTATATCTAGCATATTCAGGCCAGTGCTAAATGTGATGTGATCTTTAAGTCATGTAATAAAGTAGATTTTAACAATATGGATGCACTCAATTCTTGACCGACTTGCTGGAGTTTTTCTTATTAAATATCACGAGAATTTGCTGATGAATATTTTCTCTGTGTACTTTTTGACATAACATTCTGCACTACCTCCTGAACCACAAGAGGAAGCTCAGGACTTAGAGTGGGTCACTGTTCAACTGAAAGGTTAGTAGTTCAGTGCCCAGCTTCTCCAGCTTACATGTTGAAGTGTCCTTGGGCAAGACACCAAACCCCAAACTGCTCTCAATGCATCCATCGGAGTGTAAATGTGCACACGATAGTTAAAATGCACTTAAGGCACAGAATGAAGCACTGTGTGAAGGAGGCTTGTAATAAAAAGCACTTTGAGCGCCCAGAATAGAAGAGCAACATATAAGTACCCGTCCAGTTGCTTTTTTTAAACCACTAAACCCGATGCATCCATGTCTGATGAATAGGTTTGTGAAAAGCCTTGTTGCTTTGAGCTGACCATGTTGTAAATGTAAGACCCTGACAATGTGGAGCTGTCTTTGTTGTAGCACAGCAGAGGGTCAGAGGCTGCAGGCCAAAGAGGAGATCAGGGCCTTTGTTAGTCTTCTCACACCATGTTGTGTGGCCTATTCTGTGGCCTGTTAGCATAATCCTGTGGGCCATTTACAACTGACTGGAGTCCAGCGGTCAGGAATATGCCTTCTTTAACTGCTGTTATTGTTGCAATCTGTCTCTCATTAAGGCTCCAATGACCTCCTCTTTGACTGAATCCGTTTGTGTGTTTTGACCTTTTCTCTTGAGAATGACATCATTCGTGTGTTTGTGAGTGCGCTGACCTGTTGTGTGTGTATCAGCCACTGAATGAAGGTTTTTCCGGACTTAATCCTATCTACAGCAGGCCCTGTTATCTCTACCAACTTTCAATAGTAACCTTCCCATTCATAGTCAACTCCCTGCAACATTAGGTGCATATAATTATGCGTGTGTGTGTGTATGTGTGTATTTGTGTGTGCCTACAGAGTGTGTGCGCAGCACAGCAATGATCTTGGAGAGGGCCATGTTCCACAGTTCATCAGTGAAAGCTCTGGTCACCAGCCCCCGAGTGGCATGAAGGATATGATCCTCCACAACAAAGAACCTGATGACACAGACACAATCACATGCACACATCTGAATACACTTAAATTCACCAACCCCCCCCCAAGCCTGATATGACAGGAACATCTTACCCTACAATCTGATTAAAGTATCTTCTGTAGCCTTCCACCGTCTCATGCTGAAAACACACATACAGAAAATGAGACACAAAGTCATGTTAACAAATGCATATGTCACAGTTAAGATAAATACTGAAACAGGAGGGTAGAGGTCATCACTAAAAGGTTCTCTTTAGGCAGTTGCCTGCTTAACTTCTATTATAAACACAGCAAGCACTTCATTAGGAATACTGCAGTAACAGTGGGTATGGGTGAGGTCTCTTCTTGCTTGAAAACCTTTCGTCTAAAATGGCCTAATTTCGAGAAATATTCTTCTGAGGTTAAACACCATATTGACATGATTGTATCACATAATTTTTTAAAGTGTCAAAGGTGTTTTAATAGATGCAGACATGGGGATTAAAGTGACCACTAAACTCACTGTCATGTTCATGGACCGGTGTGAGATGACATTTGTTTTGTCACATGGTGCATCATCCTACTGGAAGTAGCCAGCAGAAGCTGGTAAACTGGATGGGTCCCTTGATTCATGCTTTTAACATCACAGCCTGACTTTACATTCTGTAGCCTCAGCAGAATAGAAATTCATCACACCAAGCTACATTTCAAGTCTTCAGCTGCCCAGGTTTAGTTAGCTTATGCTCAATATAGCCACAGATGTGTGTTCTTGCCTCACAGCAGTGGGACTTGACTTGTTCTTCTGATATTGTTACAGTCTGACCTGCTTTCCATCAGCAATGCTTCTCTGTCAACAGAACTGCACCATTCTAGTCTAGAGACTAATGCAATGAAAATCCAGGAAAGCACCAGGTTTAAAAATATTTCAATAGAAATGTAATGGACTTCATATAGAACCTTTCGAGTCATACTGACCACTCAAAGTCCTTTACAAACCAGCCTGCTTGACACCAACAACCACAACACACTCAAACTCACTCCTGTCAAGTGTTTCGCTGATTGAATAACTGCTTGAAAACGTACATCTTACTACGTATATGGATATGTTAGAGTATTTTCCAGCACAGGAGGACATAGCTGCACCACAGGTCAGCTGCCCTTATTGTTCACTGCTCATCAACTCAACTTCTCTAGGTCAAAGCTGATCATCCAAACCACCCGACCCAGTAGAACAGAAGCTGATATTACCTAATTTGAGGCAAACAGGAGCTAAAATAGAGTGTTACACAGAGAGGATGAAAGGACGTCCTGTAGTGATATACAGAATAAAAAAAAACCAGTGTGTTTTTAACAGAAAAGCAGAAAACATATTCTAGTAGACCTCATCAATAAAATACTGAACTTTTAAATGTCCAGATCACCAGATACCAGATATTAAAAATCTATTCCTGGTGAGAAAATTGGAAAATATTTTGGTTGACAAGGAGGACTCTAAAACTTACCTTTAAAATTATTAAATACAACCGTACAGCTTTTTGGTTTTACCCTGTAACTAATATAGGTAGTGATGTTTTTAAATCTTCATCAAAGATGGACCAATCTCATTATTATTGTTCAGGATTTGTATGTAATCTGTTAAGTAATGGTCACGAAAAAACAGGGGAACGCAAATGTTTCTGTGACAGACTCACTGGGGGCCCACTGTGTTTAGTGCTGTGTAGTCACCACTGAAGGCCCTTTGTGATCCAGGAAAAACTGACCAGTTGAATTTGGCTGAATTCCATCTGTAAGCTTTACATGTGTGTTAAACTACATGTGTTTCTCACCATGTTAGCCTGCGGCTGCAGTACTAGCCGGGCCTGTTTTTTCCTCTGTTTCCTGTAGTAGTTCTCAAATGTTTCTCGGTCACCCTGCAGACATGGAGAAATAGACATAGAAATAGACTTAATTAATAATCTATATGATTCCTAATGTTCCTAAGAAGGCAGAATAATCAAGTAAAATCACAGAACTCATCAATATTCTCAAAAGTTTTTCTTTGGAAAAGAAATACATCAGCTGTGTCCCTGTGACGTCAGATCTCTTAACACACTTTTCTTCCATTTTTCATGTGGCTTTAAATCACAGAGGAGCATTTCAGAAGCAGAACTTGTGTGGTGCATTGGGCATTTTATTTTGGCCAGCTTCTCTATGCTCCTGTGTGCTTTTTTCTCTGTATGACTTCTTTCCTGCCTGACATGGCTTCTGTCTTACAGTTAGAACCATAGGTTTTTTGACACTGACACATTTTTTGGAAAAAAGTGTTGTGGACAAACGAGTCCAAGTTTGAGGTCTTCAGATCGAACAGAAAAACATTTGTGTGATGCAGAACAAATAAAAAGATGCAGTTGAGCATGGTGAAGGCGGCATGATGTTTTAGGGTGCTTCGGAGGTGGTAAAATAGGAGATTTGTACAGAGTGGAGTAGACTTTGGGGAAGAAAAGCTATCACAAGATTTTGCAACGCCATGCCATACCCTGTGGACAGCACTTGATCAGGGCAAATTTCATGAGAAAAAACACACTTTCCAAAATGTGTCAACAATATTTAAAGGATAGGCAGTCAGCCAGAATTCTGACTGTAATGGACTGGCCAGCACAGTCAGTGGATCTGAACCCTATTGAGCTGTTATGGAAGCAGCTTGACCGTAAGGTATGGTGAAAGACTCCATCAAGCCAGTCCATCTTGTGGGAGATGCTCCAGGAAGCATGGAGTGAAATCTCATCAGATTCAATTCAGTTTTTTATTTTATTTATATGGCCCCGATTCACAACAAGTCGCCATAAAACGCTTCACAATATAAGGTAAAGACCCGACAGTATTAGAGAGAAAACCCCAACAAGCAGACCATCCCCTATGCAAGCACTTGGTGATTGTGAGAAGGAAGATCTCCCTTTGAACAGGAAGAGACCTCCAATAGAACCAGGCTCAGGGAGGGGCAGCCATCTGCTTCGACCAGTTAGGGGTGAGGGGAGAGAAAAGAGAGCAAAGAGAGACAAAGACTATAGGAGAGAGAAGACAACATTTAATGACATGCAGCAGTAACAAATAAATGCATGGGGAGTGAAAAGAGGTGAGCGGAGAAGAAATGCCCAGCACATCATAAGAAGCCCCCAGCAGTCCATCTTGAAAAGGACCTTCTACAGCCCTGTCCAGCTCTCCTAGAGTAACAGCTGGCAAACCTTCTGGCAATGGCACGTATTGATGTGCCATCCTGGAGGAGCTGGACTATTGTTGCACCCTCTGTAGGGTCCAGGTATGGCCTCATGCTACCAGTAGTGACACTGACCCTAGCCAAATGCAACACTAGTGAAAAAACAGTCAGAAAAGATTAGAAGGGTTCACCTATTGTTGATTTCATTAACACCAAAGCAGATGAAAATGATTCACATCCCCCTCTGCTACTTAACTGACCACATCAAAATCACTGAACTTTAAGTGACTTGATGCTACACTCTGTTTAAAAAGTGTACATTAATTTTTGAGCAGTGTATAAAAATGGCTGTAATTCCCAAGTAGTGCTAGCGCTATACCCTCATTTCCACTTTATTTATTTTTAATTATTTATGATCAAACTCTAATGAACAGAGAAATAGAAAGATTAGATTTTTAGGTGCAATGGTCGGAGACACCTACCAGAACGGTGTAAATGTGTAGACACCTGTAGACGGGTGAGAAGTCCACTAGGTCCTGAGCTGTAAGAACCTGCCAGATATGAGGAAATATTTTATTGTCAGCTGCTTCTTTATATATCTTACATTCAATCAGCAGTACAACTGCAACAGACACTAACTAATGAAAACAAGGAGTAAGATTTGAACAATAGCTATCCCGTTCATAAAAAATAAAACCAGTGCTTACACTATAATCATTTATAGTTACAGATTTTGTCTAAAATAGAACTTCTGAATATGCAACATGACAAATGGATCACTTTTTATGTTAGGAGTTGTACTATCAAGACAGTTCTGATCATTTCCTGCCACACCTAACACACACTATTTTTTCACCTCTTCGTCAGCTTCCTCCTCGTCTCCTGTGTCGTCATCCATCAGCAGGCCATTGGAAGCGTGAGCATGTGTTCGTCCATTGAGGGAGTACACAGGCTTGGTGTAGTGGCCCATACTGGCCTGCTTGGCTACTGCACTGTTAAAGGTCCTGTGTTGCTGTGCCTGGAGACACACGCGCACACACACACACACACACACACACACACACACACCTCTGTGAGTTGATTTGATTTCTACCTTTTCACACCCATTATTGGATTTTTTTAAAAGAGTCTATACCTGTCTCATGGCAGTCTCTCCAACTTTGTCTGAGTGTTTTCGAATGCTCTCCAGGAAGTCCTTAAGGTCTGACATGGAGATCTCTTTGATCTCCTCTCTTAGTTTTGGCAAATTTTCAGCCATGATCTGACAGAACCTATACTGACTGACCCTGCAGGGAACACATCAGGACCCTTATAAAAAAGTACACTTCAGCACTATTTAACTTCATATTTAACAAAAATGATGCAATACAACAGCTGGCAAACCAATCTAAATAATACTGACAACACAGCCCAACTCTGTTAGCTCCTTTTACTGAGGCAACACATGCAAGGTGGGCTATGTGGGAGCAGGTATGAGTATTTAAAAGGTTTTACAGAACATTCCGTCAGCAGCCTTAACGTTATGATCCTACCTCGGGATGTAGACCTTCTCCAGTTGCTCCATGGTTTTTAGTGCAGCATAATATCTGTAGAAATAAACAGTATAACTTTAGCAATAATGCCATGGCAACTTTTCATTACAACTATTTAACATTATCTGGTGCATGAACCACCTTAACCTTCACCCATAAATGGTTTTAATGTTGTGGCTGATCAGTGTATGTAACTGACATTTCCTCTAATCACTAAACCTGGGGTGTTTCAGGATTTAAAGCTGCTTTGTTGTTATGACAGAAAATTTTGAAGTATTACTAAAAACATAACTTCTCATGTAATAATATTTAATAATTCTCCTAAAAGAAATGCATTTTTGTGGTCCACGCAGATCTGAAAAACTGACCCTAAACTTGAGAAAACATTTTCTTGTATTTGGTTTGGAGTATGTAGTCTGTTGGCTGATTCACCAGTTTAGTCTAGTTTAGTTTAGTTTATTTAGGTCAAGAGATAGGTCAAGAGATAGGGTGAGATTGAGACAGATGATCCGCTGTGGCGACCCCTAACAGAAGAAGAAACTTCTACACTAATGAAAAATTCATTAAAAGCCTTTATAATTTCCTGAATTTCATTTATAATTAAATTATCTTTAACATAATAGTTGGGAAATTCAGTTTTTTTAATCCCATTCTTTATTATGCTATTCACTACTTTCCAGGTCTCTTGGATGTTACTCCTGTGCTTTTCCAATAAGTTATGATAATAATCCCTCTTGTTAAATCTTATATTTATCAGTTTATTTTTATATGTTTTAATCTATATTCTGTTTCTTTGGTTCTATGTTTCATATATATTCTATAAAGATGATTTTTCTTTTTACATGCATTCACTATGCTCTTAGTAATCCATGGTTTGTCTAGCCTGTTTTTATGTTTAGTAGGACACTTTTTGAGTGGGCAGTGCTTGTCATAGAGTTTGATTAGTATAGAGAGGAAGGCATCATAAGACTGATCAGGGTCATCTGCAACGTTCCCTCTAAGCTGCGTGCTTGCATGCGCACTGCATAGATTTTCTGTGTGCATGTGCGCTGCATAGATTTGCTGTGCGCGGAGGATGCGGGAGCAGTGCTCGATTGCACAAGCACGCAGCTTAGAGGGAATGCTGGTCATCTGTGGCATAGACCTCATCCCACAACTGCTCACGCAGGTCCTCTTTGAGGGCAGCGATTGCTTCAGGTGTTCTGTTGTAGGTTTATCAACATTTTGTAAGAGTTCATGAAAAATACTAAAAACAGGAAGATGATCACTAATATCATTAAAAAAGGCTTATAAACAGGAGAACAGCACAGTGACAAAAACAACTGTCACACACAAAAGATGAGTGTTTTCATACATGTTTTTCTGATTAAAAACTTTCAGTACTTCCAGTGAATGAGAGAATACCTTAGTGACAAAAGAATAATGGACTGAAATTACGACTAGCGTACAAAAACATGGTGGCACCTGGCTATCTGCTTATGCTGAATGAACTACAAAGAAATGAATGAATTACACACTGCATGCAGTGGGGTATAATATTTCCAAGTACTTCCTCTGCAACCTGTGTTATCAAGTGTATTTTTTGGTCTTTTATACTGGGCACAAATTACAGGGTTCAGTGTTAGGTCAGTGTGCAGAGCTCCCATCATTAAGCTGATAGGCAGCCTGTGAAGGGATCTAATTGGTGGCTCAGTGAGTGTAAAATGTGTTGTAACCAAATGAACGGAAGACACTCTCATAAACTCTAAGGTCTGCCAGAGGAGAAAAGACAAAGTGGCTGGACAATGTGTCCTGGGCATCAACACATACATAACAGAGTAATGTGCATTTACGCCACACAAACCCCTCTGTACTGCTGTCCAGGCCATGTCATTAAAGCACGCTCCACACATACAAGGTGGCCAGCAGGGTCTAATTGCCTTGAATTGGCTGAGGGCCATGACATGGCAGCAGTGAGGGGGCCTTGTTGTGAACAAGGGCACACTGAGGGTCAATTGTCCCTCTAGTGAATAGTCTCTTACTTTGGTACACAATAATGAACAAGAAAGGGTCATTATTTTTCTGTCCAAAGTGAACACCCCTCCCCTCTTTACACAGACAGGCTTGTAAAAACAGACAAACATGAAGTTCATGGGGTAAAACTCAAGTTCAATCAAACCAGCAGAGCTTGAGTTGAAAAGTCAGTAAGAAATGAAAGTTGCCACTGAAATCACTTCTTTAGAACTGATAATAAAAACGAGAGCTCTCCTATTCACTACGTTTGGAGCTTAGCAAGAGTTATCCACAAATATTTTAAGTTTGACTAGGGTGTTGGTGGGTGGGGAGAGACAGGGAGTGACAAAAGAGAAAAAATAGATGCACCTACAGCATGGCAATAAGCTACAGTTTGTAACGTTTTTCTGTAAGCTTTTTGCAGTATTCGCAAATTCTCAAGATTTTTCCAGACCACACTGTCAGTATGTACGCAAGGCTGGATGAAATAAACTTGACTTTTTCCAACATCTTGGTAGCCCAGTTTTAACATGTAAGCATGTCACATGGTTATGTGCCACTATCCCAGTCTCACAGTTGGTAACATTACATGAGATCTGACTCTGCCTATCAGGAAAGGAGTACTGTGACATTCCCTGTGGCCTGAGGGTCCAATAGCACAAGATGAAATAGAACCAGCACATCCTGCATTGATACATTTTTCTGATATGTCCTTATTGGTGACACATCAGTATGTATCAGAATTTACATCACAAAAGATGTGGTTAAAAATGCGGACAGTGATCAGATCATGATACATCTAAAACTGGATTGTTTACACTTACATTTAGCACTGACTACTTGTGATTTTTTTTGCACGATGTGCATTTTAAAACCAACTGTAAATAAGGTTTGGCAAGTCATTTTAATTACCAGCACACAATCCAGACTGTGGTAAAATTTGTCGTCAGATGGTTACCTTTTGGACTCCAGCTGTTCCTTTAATTTGCTGTACATTTCTAGCACTGCAAAGGGAGAGATGACAGAAAGCAGGATTAGTGTGATGGTTCCCACATTTTACTCAAACATGGGATCATATTTACTGTGAAAAGAAAGAGTTCCAGCCTAGTCTGATGCATTTTTGGGAAAAAGCTCCAAAACAGAACCGCATATTTCAGGTCATCAGTGGGCTCCACTGGTGTTGCAGACCTCCACACTGACACTCAGCACCTGCTCTGTAATGTCACAGTAGCTTAAGTGTTATACCATTTTCATCATTACACATTTTTTAATGGCAATAATTCTTTGAATACTTGCTGCTTGCGCTCCAGGAAAGGTCCATGATAAACTATAAGAACAGGCTACTATTTCCAAATAAATAACAGCTGCCTTGGAAGGCATGAGCCTACAACCTTGAAAGGTAAAGTGCCTAAATTTAAATCAGGTTTACCTTTTATTTTCATATGGAAGGATTCACTGAACTTTATGGTTGTATAGATGAGGATAAAACTATTAGTTCTCTATGAAATTTAAAGTGATATTTTAACAGAGCAGGGAATTTTCAACATAGCAAAGCACAGCGTGTGTACGAAATATAAAGTATTTTACGGAAGGCATTTCCTATTTCATTAACCATATCCTGTATGTGTTTCAACATCATGTCTCCACAATAAAAGCTCCCTGATACTAAGCTGGCCTACCTCTAGTTCCAGCCTGTCATTTATCAAAAACGTTTATTACCAATCCAAAAGAAAAACAGCAGAAATTGGTCTCCTCAGTTTCCAAACAAGTTTTTAAAGGAGGCTGGGTTTGAATGACTTGCAAATCACTATTACTATTCTGTTATTAACTCCACCACTGTCTCTGTAGTTTAGTGGTTTACACATTTGCCTAACAAGCAAGAAGTCACTGATTTGATTCCAGGTGAGGACACAGGCGGAGAGCTGCTTCAGGAAGGGTATCCAGCATAAAACCTCTGCCAGATTACTCACATGGATTCATCCGCTGTGAGTGACTCCTTGGCCAAAATAAAAGGGAGCAGCTGAAGGTACATTTGATTCTGTTATTACCTCTGCCAAGGAGGCAGTTACACAAAATTACCAATGGATTTGCACAAAAATTTGAGGTGGGGCTAGGCCCAATGTAAAAGTCTATACAATGTCAACTCTTTAGAAAACAATGTTGCACAAAAGGATATACTCAAAGTATGAGTATATGCAGACATCTGAGCTTATCCAGGTATCTAACATTAACGGAAAATTAACTCCAACATTCAAGTTTCTTTCACTCTGACCCAAAGGCAGCAGTGTTACCTGGTATACAGAGCTGGAGCTTCTCTACAGTGGTCGCCATGTTCCTCTGTTGGATCCGACAGCGGATCACTTCCTCCGTCTGAGCTGTCACCTGGGAGAGGGAACACAATGTGGGACAATGAGAAAGAGAACACCACTGGTGACCACTGGGTTAAAAAACAGTCATCTCCAATACAGAACTGCCATTGCAGCAAATAAGCATGCACATCTCCTGACAGCAGAACTAAAAGCACTGTTTTGTGTTTCAGACTGCATGGACTTACCTCCCTTCCAGCTTCTTGTAGCCTTCGATTGGTGTCTGTCACCTGACCCTTTGGAGGAAAGACATCAGTTTAACTGTACAGCCTTTTACTGTGTGCATGTATTCAAAGCTCCTACAAGAATTCCATGTTATAATTCCAAATAATCCACCCCTATCTAGACTTCAGAATCTGAGCACACAAATTCCATCTGTTTTTATTTTTTCCTTTTTCTGTGCAACAGAGCTCCACTGTTGTCCAAAAACTATTAGAACACATGCATGAGCTATACTGTTGGACCAGGTGACATGTTACCCCATGAATATGAGAAAACAAATTGTGGTTTAATTCGACCCCTAAGCTGCTGAAAATAGTTCTAAACAGAAACTCCTCCTGACTGAACAAAACTTGACACTGTGAGCGGCTGTTTTTGCTTTTAAAATGTATTACCTGTAAGAATTTTTAAAAGACTGATATCTTCAGAAGCTGTCACATTTCTATTTAACCTTCCTCCATCTGTCTGCTCTGCTTTTCGTGCCCTCTCTTTTCCCTCTCTATAACCGCTCTGCCTTGTAATGAGCTCATTGTCCATGAAGGGCCAAGGACAAAGGCAGGCAAATTCAGATTAACCAGGCAGCAGGGACCTGAACCCATCGTTGGTGCACAGGGCCTTTCATGGGGTTGAATGGCTTGTAACAGGCTCTTTCTCACATATTCAGTGACAAACTTCTCAATTCTGGATGAGGATTTTTGAACTCTCGTCTCTTTTCACACGGCTGAGAGCCATGACCCAAATGACCAGTCAGCTTTTGGATGACATCTATTTCTGTTAAGGTTCCAAAAACGAGAGGGTACAGCACCAGAGCAACAGTATTAGAAAAGCAGCAACCTCCAGAGTTGAAAAATGAAGCCAATGAAGAACTGCCTAAAAACTGCAATTCATCTACTGGCCACTTGAGATCGTTTCTATTAAGTGAGACTCCCACAATAACATGTCTAACTAAACATACTGACGAAGCAGTTGAGATAGCGGCGAAAGCTCTGCGCGCTTGTATAGTTGAACTCCGATGGATAACTGTTGTTTTTTATTATTAAAACTATGACGGGGTCAGGAAACAACCTTCATTGTAATATTGTTCAACAACACGAATGTGAAGTCCTTAAAACCCTCAGAACGGAAAACATCTGTCGTAAGTTGGCCAATTGGAAAAATCACCATATTTTCAACATCAGATGTGCGCGAACGAAAATAGTCCCGACCAGCATCCATTTAACATCGCAAGTAAAGGGGATTATAGCTATGACAGTTCTTCATAAAGCAGAAAACAAATTACTAGACATCAGGATAACACAGTGTTCTTATCAGATAAAGGCACGAGAGGATTGGCTCAAACTGTGCACCAATAACTTGTTTACTCTGGTTACCGGGGGCAGAAATGGTAGAACACGGAATGTAAGCAAGGGTGAGCAGCAGGTGTTGTTAGCTCTGAGCAAGGAAAAGTCCATCACTATCCTACCAGCAGACAAAGGCAGAGCAACAGTACCCATGGACACTGCTGATTATGAAACAAGATGACAGCCCTACTGAGTGACACGAACACTTACCAATTACTAAAAAAAGACCCCATCCCGCAGCAACTGAAGGACAAGATGTATCCTAGATCAGAAGAAGTACCGAAAATCTATGGCACACCTAAAATTCACAAACCCAACATTCCGCTGCGTCCCACTGTGGCGAGCATAGGCAGCATTTCGTATCAGGCAGCCAAGCTTCTGGCACAAGTCCTCACACCCCTAGTTGGGAAATCTCCTTACTACAACATGAACAGTGGAGATTTTGTCGACAAGATAAAGGACCTCGAGATCCCACCTGGCCACAAGATGATCTCATATGATGTATTGGCGTTATTCACCAGCATCCCTGTGTGGGCTGCACTCCAAGCCCTCAGTGAACGCCTAGATGAGGACAACACCCTGCAGGATAGAAGACTTATGTCTAAATCACAAATAATGGAGCTACTGGCCTTATGTTTAGACACCACCTATTTCGTGTACCGGGGCAATTTCCACATCCAGAAACAAGGAGCAGCAATGGGATCCCGTTTCCCCCATAGTGGCCAACCTATACATGGAGAGGTTTGAACAGCTGGCAACCAGTTCAGCTCCCACTCCACCACACGTCTGGTACAGCTATGTTGATGGCACATTTGCAATCATCCACGATTATGTGGTTGATGAGTTCATGGGACACATCAACAACCTGGACCTAAACATCAAGTTCACGACCCAACTGGAAATGGATGGCAAGCCTGAATTTTTGGATACACATTTCCAAATACAGGAAGATGGCTGCCTCAAGATTACCATCTACAGGAAGCCCACTCACATGGATCAGTATTTACACTTTGAATCCAACCACCATTTGGAGCACAAGTGGTCAGTTGTCCGGACTTCACTCGATAGAGCAAACCAGCTGGTCACGATGCCGAAAGATCAGCATGAAGAACATCGCCATGTAAGGAATGCACTGTCAGCTAACAGCTACCCCAAATGGATGCTGAGGATCTCCAAGAGGAGACAGAAGGCCCCACAGGAAAAAGACAGCACACCATAACAGACTAGACATAGTGTCGGTCTCCCATACATCAGGGGTCTGTCAGAATAGCTGGCCAAGGTTTTCATCCAACATGGGGTTCCCACTTTCCACAAGCTGGCCAACACTATCAGACAGCAGTTAGTCCACCCCAAAGACAAGACAGCAGCACACAGAAAGTGTGGAGTGGTCTACAAGGTCATGTGCCTGGAGTGCCAGGACGTCTACATCGGGGAAACCGCCAGGACGTTAGGGACCCGCATGAAAGACCACATGTCCAAGCGTGAGCACTGACTTGGTCCGAAGCATGACATCGGCCTGTCAGATGTGCGTGTCTGAGCAAGTGAAGACCAGCTGTTGAGATGGAAGATCCGTGAGGCCATTGAGATCCGGGTGCACAACACCGCCCTGAACCGTGGACAGGGGATATAATCTGCCGGCCATCTACGTCCAGCTATGCCAGCCTGGTGCTGGTCATGTGACCAAGAGGGTGTAATTCAGATGGCACTAAAGAAACAGCTGAGATAGCTGCAAAAGCTCTGTGCGCTTGTATAGTTGAACTCCGATGGGTAACTGTTGTTTTTTATTATTAACACTAGTCAGGAAACAACCGTCATTGTAATATCTAACTAAACAGTTTTAAAAAGCAGTTTTGAAGCCTGATGCTAAAACCTTAAGCCTCTATGGCCCGTTTCCCCTTTCATAACAACTGTACGGTGGAAGAATTATTTTTATTACTCATGAATCTGAATCCTGGAAATAGGAACATGGCTGTTTTTCTGTGCCCTGATACAGGGAGTTGTAGATGTTTGTGCCTTTTGGAGATTTTTTTAAAATTACATTATAATATGGCCTGCGATTAAGACTTTCTGAGCAGTTGCTTCAGTTTTGGAGAGTCTAGTATTTTAGTAGTGTGTTGCTACAGCTGTGTGTCTGTTCTTCGCACCAGTTTAAGAAAACAGCTCATTAACCATGCTTGCTAGCCTTTGCTAATAATGATGGTCACCTCTAGCTCCTAAACTAACACGACAATTCAATTCAATTCAATTCAATTTTATTTATATAGCACCAATTCACAACAAAAGTCAATGATCAAAAGCCTAATGCTAGGTCTTAAAAATGCAGTGGCAAAAAAAGGGGTGATATAACAGTGGTCCATCTTTTATATACAGTCTGTGCATTTGACAGCAAAGAGACAAGGGACATTTACAGAAACTGAACCAGTTTCAGCCAACGTGGACTAAAGGGACCTTTCTAGTATGGAATAATACTTGGGCCTGAATTGCAGATAGGCATTGTAAACTTGAGTGAGGCTAAAGTATTTCTCATCCCAAAGATGGACTCCAACTCAACTGTTTTAGTCAGCAGCCATACTTACTCAATATATGAATCAATTCTTTAGTTGGAGTAGCCCTTCAGCTCACAGTTCTGACATAGGGAGGAGCACAAGGACTACTGTAGAGCTGCAGTCTAGCATTGTGCCTTTGAAGTCTGTCTGTCCAGGACTATCCTAACTGACAGTCGAATGGCACTGAAGATGGGATTTGTTCAGCCTGAAGGTAGTAAGACCATGAGATGAATTAGGCCCCAGAACTAACTGTTTAGAGCCCCTCCTCAATAGATAACTGCATATCATCACTTTCAGAATAAAAGGACATTTGATGAACTCAAAGAGCATGAAGACACTTGTGATTTGTGACTTTGGCTTTGATCTGAAGTCAGAGACTTTGTGTTGAAACATATATGCACAACTTATCTTATGATCGCAACTTTATCAAAGTCAGTGGGAAGAGTTGTGATTCAGATCGTCACAAGTGACTCCACCCAAAAAATCTGCATATGATCTTTTGGATGGATCACCAACATGCTACAACTCTCAGTATAAGCGTGCACAAAACCTACTTTTTTGAAAGTAAGCAGGAAATGGACTAGTGAATATATAGTGCTTTTCTACTCTGAGCACTCAAAGCACTTTACTACAAGCCTCATTCACCCATTCATACAGCACTTCAGTCTATGCTTTTAGGCAAATTTAACTATCACACACATTCACACTGCGATGGATGCATCAGGAGCAAATTGGGATTCAGCGGAGACTGGACAAGTCAGGGATCGAACTGCCAACCTTCGTGTTGAAAGACAACCTGCTCTACCTTCTGAGCCACAGCCACCCCTGTAATAAAGAATGAAAATGACATTTCTTGCTATCACCTTAACAGGCCTGTGAGCTTTCTTACCATCAGTTTCTCAGCATCAGCACGGACTTTGAGGAGTTCTGTGATGGCATCCACAAAACCTTGGTGGTGAAAATTGCACATCTTTTCAATCTCACGGTCATGGTTCCTGATCCTGGCATCCAGCTTCTCCATGAAGCGCTTGTGGGCATTGGGCTGGTCATCATAAATAGACCTGAGAGGAAACAGGAGGGTTCAAGCAACAGCAGAAGAAAGGAGACAAGACAGAAAGGGAAAGGATGGAAAAAAATAAGAAAACTTGTAGAATATTTTTGTCACTTTGCATGTTTTACTCATATTCAATTTTTTTTATTTGTTTCCTGACAAAACATACAGCAAATTACAGTCGCTTGCAAAATTATTCACCTCCTTGGCATTTTACAATTCTTTTGCATCACAGCATGAAATTTAAATGGATTTTATGTGATGGACCTACACAAAATAGTCCAAAAGAGAAAAAAGAATATTTTCAAAAAATGTAAAAAGTAAAATTTTAAAAGTGGTACATGCATACCCCCTCTCTCGTTCATGCACTAGGGCTGCTGTCTGACATCCTGCAGTTAGAAACCCTTGCTATGAAGGATGTCTCTGAGGAAATGACATGTGCATGGTTTGTTGGGTTTGAGAGTGGTGGTGCAACTGCTATGAAGGACTGACAGAAAAGACCAGACACATTCCTGTGTGAAGAGACCAGTCCTAACCTGACCATCATTCACTGCATAAATCTAAAGTTAAAACCAGCAGTCTGTGATGCTGTCAAAACACTACATTTTCATTTTCACATATTTCTTGACTCTAAAACTCTAAATGTCTGCTGCTGATGCCAGCAAATGGAGCAGGGTCACCTCCTTCCCTGGGTGGAGATCTGCAGAGGTGTGGGTAAAAAAGGGGTGAAGAACTGGTGATGACACTCCACAGGAGAACAGAAAAACTCCATCAAAGACGGAGTAGAATATTTTTTTAGTTTTTTTTTTTTAATTTGACAGCATTTGGTGTTGTTACATTTTGAGATTACTTCAAGTTAAGTGGCACAGCAGGCTGAACATAAAAGAGGGAACTCAGTAAAAGGGGGATTCAATTCTGACATTAAAATGTAACCATTTGTATTGTTAAGTTTGGTTTGATCACCCATGTCTCATGAAGAAAACATTAGACTGGATATCATGTCTGTGGTTCTACATCTGAACTTGTTTAGTTGTGCATAATTAATCTATAGATGTTACACTGACAGAAGTAATAAGTATTAAATACTCTAACCAGGGCCACAAATAAACAAACAAAACTCATCTGTTTTTTTTCTTTCACAACTCACAGCCTGATATTGTGCCTCTTTTAAGCTCATTATGTGTGATGGTTCAGGTTACAGTCACACCGCTTTTAGAGATGTTCCTCTTCAATGTGAATATCTCTGCAAGGCGCAAACCCTTTCCCATAAAACCTCTGATTAATAGTGCTGTGTGTGACCCATCACACTGCAATTCACATTATCTCTTTATGTGTGTGTGTGTGTGTGTGTGTGTGTGTGTGTGTGTGTGGAATAAGAACACAGCAAAAACACCGAAAACCAAGATTACTGTGGTAGTGTGCAGTCACGGGTGTCCAGTTGTTTGCACATTATTGTCAAGAACCAAGTATCATTCATCACACACACCAATACACAAGGACCCAACCTGTATATACAAATGACCATCTGTGCCTGTTGAAGCCAGGGTGAAACAGAAAACACTGTGTGCCTGAATATACACAGACCATACAAATGTGTTTTTAGTGTAAGCACGCACTATTAACATGAACCTCAGGCCGTAACTTTTGACAAAAATATTTCATTTTTAAGTAGTAAAGACAAAATTGTTCATTCAGATGGTTAAAAAATATACTATCCAAATGATTTTTATCCAAAGCAGCACC
>VUQH01034586.1:0-14924 GCA_015106775.1 Etroplus canarensis
TATATACACATACATACATATATATGTATACACACACACACACACACACACACACACACATATATATATATTTATATATATGTATATATGTGACAGAAAAAAAGAAAAAATAGGTAACAGGTTCCCTCTAAAAATCTAAATTAAAATAAAAGTTATGCCTCAAATCTCAAGCACAGGTGCCCCAGGCAAGCAACTCCTAAACTGCCTAGACTGATAGCTCATAGATGGAAATCTTTCCAATATAGCAATAAACAAAGATGACTTTAAGATCTTATCAATATAGATTGCAAGGAACACTGAGGAGCTACTATGTGCCATGAAAAAACACATGCTGGGCGCATACTATACACACAAAAGCTATGCAGCAAATACAGCAGATTCATACAGTAGAAAACAAAGAACTCAGTTGTGCTGTTCAACTGTACTGTAGATTTCATTTTGAGGCAATACAATTTTTTCCAATTTTCCACCAATCAAGAAGTAAAAAGAAGAAGAAGAATCAAGTAGTAAGCTTACAATTTCAAATTTAAAAGCAAAACACTCAAAAACTGACTGAAGAATTATTTTTGAAAGGCAAACTCTTGTACATTGCATGCCTGGCTAAAAACCAAGCAATTTAGTCCAAGAAACTCTAAAGATGTCTGCAATATATAAAACCATTTATAAGGTTTTGACAGGTAAGGAAAGCTTAGTGGCATCAATAATACAAAATAGTACATTTCTGGGACCACCACAATACTTCCTAGAATCAAGAATGTGACCAAGAATTACTTCTGGGCTCTGGAGCTTCGCTATCAGTGAGAAATGACAAACTCATCCTCTTTTCTTTTCTTTCTCTTTTTCCTGCCCTTCAGCTTTGCCAGTGATATATATTAATTTTTATAATAAAAAAACTAACAAGAGGAACCTACAGAGTGTTCATAAAACTCTTCTTAGCAAAGCAAATGCATTTGGCACAACAGTTCACAATTCTGGTTGCTAAAGCTGCCGGACAGGACAGGGTTAAAAAAAGAAAAGACAAACCAGAACATCAAACATGTAGTGGTTCATCTGGCTCATGATCCATCACAATTCACAGGTTATTGTACTGTGTAAAGTACAGACAGAAAGAAAGACGTTTCCTTGTCATTGGTTGGCTGTACTGCAAAAAATTTAAAAAATGTACCTTCAGTTGCGCCCTTGTATTCTCCCCACTCACATCTAGGACACTGGCCCTAGCTTTAGACTGATGCTAACGTAGCTGAAGACATTATTATGCCATGAATAAATTATTGATGGGGCAAATGCTCATTTTATGAACATTACAGTCCAGACCAATAGCCTTAGGAATAGTAATTCTGGTGAAAATGGAAAAGTGTCTGTATAACGACACTTTTAAAGAATTTGAAAGAAGAGCCATTAGGTGATCATTGTGTACACGTTTCACTAATATCTGACCAATACTCTATGAGGAGTAACAATTCTTATGAATTTTGAACAGATGGATGTTCAGTACCTCGCCATTAGCTTATAGATCTTTTGGCTGGATGAGCTAAAAATGAACTCTGGACAGAATTTCAAGCAGTATGTCTGTTGATGCTGTCAGGATCCTTGTTAATGGCGAAGAGATATAGAGAGACACAGCACCAGCGACTGGGACAAACATTCCATTTTCAGCAGTGCAATGAGCCAAATTATAACCCGAAACCCGGGTTTGGGACAAGTTTGACTGTCCTCAGGTAGCACAGCCAAAAAATTCTGTAGACTATCTGTGGAAACCCCTTTAGACTGGAATTTATATAGAGCTGTTTTTCATCTTAGAATAAGTGCTTTACACTAGATGCTGCATTTACCCACACATTCAAACATCGTTTTACGCTATACACTTGAGTGCTTTATAAACCTCTCATCCATGGCCAATTTAGAATAAGCAATTAACTTGCATGTCTTTAGATTGTGGAAGGAAACCCACACAATCACAGTCACAAACTCCACACAAAAAAATTTCAGCTGATAAAGAGATTCGAACCAGAACCTTCTTGAAAATATCTTGCAGTAAACCAACTGGGCTGCTGCCTCAGAGCAAGATGTTTTCATCTAATGCAGATAGAACACAAACAAAGACTGAGAAGGTTTATGATAAAGACCGGATAAACTGCTCAAATCCAGGTGCGCGAAGCTTTGAGAGACTTACCCAAGAATATTTAAAGCTGTAAATTCTGCCTAAAGCGCTTCAACAGCAATCCAAATTTAGGCTTGGATTAATGGTGTACATTTTTCATTTAAGGTATTTTAATGAATCTGTAATAGTTCCATGCTTTCATTTTGTCATAGGTGGTGAGTGTTCACTCTCACAATGATGGATGCTTCTATCAAACTTGGTGAAAGTCTTAAATAATGAGGAGAGAGTATGTAAGTAATCCCTGTGAGCCAAAGTCACATTTGTTTCACACAGTTTTTTCTCCTCTTGGATATTTAGTACATATCCTTAATAAGATCATCTCAGGCGTAAAGCTTTGGCAGTGAGCACAAAAGGCCCATTCACCTGCTGTTCAAATCTTCCAGGTACAAGTGACAACCAATCAGAAGAAAATTGGCTTAAAAGGAGAACAGATAAAGTGGCTTGCTCCAGACTGAGGATAAACTGCAGGGCTGAACTAAGGTCCAGTATATCATAAATAATTAATATTATAAACTGTCATTCATGCAAAGCCAGTAGCTATTAGAGTTTGAGATTAAAAATATGGATAATAACGGGGCTCCCTTAAAGTGGCAATCTATAAGATTTAAAAAAGTCTTTTAATTTTAAACGCAGTCAAAAGTATTGCAGTATTTCTATATTTATATTCTTGCAACATCAGTGTCTGTGGGAACAATTCTGGAAAAACTGCCTTAGTTGTTACTGCCAGTAACACCAGGTGTCGTCAACACCAAGAATGGAATGAAAGCTTTGACATTAGCACTTGAATGAAGTAGTAACCTTATACCGACACTGATTTGAGGACATATCAGTAAAATATGATTAAAAAAAAAAACAACAGCTGATACAAATAGCACACTCACAGCAAAAAACAGATCTTAATTTAAAAAAGGGGGCAAATTGTTTGTGCTTTTGGTTTTACTCCTTCCTTCTTATGTTGCTGACCAACTGTTGCTGAATTACTGTGATTTAGAAAGAAATCTAAATGCACAATAATGTGCTGAGAAAATGACAGGGGAAGAGTTATGCACACACCAGTGGGTCACAGAGACAAAGACAGATTGAGAGACAACTTCCCATTTATCACTGCTCCTCCTTCTCCTTCTTTGCATGAGAGGTTGGACAAAAACCACTGAGCTGTCATTCAACTCACAGCAGTTTATACCCTCCAGCGACACATGAACTTGGAAGTATGACAGCCAGGCTGCATTAGTACGGACATGCACAAGCGTCTACATGCACGCGGACAAATGCCAGCTCAGTGACATGCACACTTGTCTTTGCACAGACAAACACAGTTGCTTTGGTGTGTATAATACCTACAGAGACAAATTGTAATCTGCTATAAACATTCCAAGTTGAAGTTTTGATGAGGGCAGGGAGAGAAACTGAATTTTTAAAAAAATCCCCAAAACTACTGTCAATCATAAGACAGATTTTGTTGTGTAATATGCACTCAAAAGCCAACTACTGTATTACATGCACTGCATTGTGGGAAAAAAGAAAAATGTCTAAGTTGAAAGTTAGTGCACTAATATAAAATGTTTTAGTTTTAATTCCACATGTGTCATGAATGTCAATCATGGTCCTCTTCCTAGGGTCCACTTGAACATTCTAGTGGTGGGTTATATACTGCACAGACTAAATGTACCTCCGGCTGCCTTGTATTCTCTCCAAGGAGTCACCACAGAGGATTAATCTGCATTGGTAATTTGGCAGAGGTTTCATGCCAACCTAACCTTGCACTCTATTTTTACAAACACCTCTTAAAAAAAATGGGTTTTTCCAAGGAGCTCAATGAATTCCAGCATGGTACTGTAACAAGATGCCACCGTTGTCAAATATTTTCCCTCCGAGATATTAAGCCATCAACTGTAAGTGGTATTATTGTAAAGAGGGAGCTCTTAGGAACCACAGCAACTCAGCCACAAACTGGCAGACCAGGTCAAGTTAGAGTGGGGTTGCTGAGTGCTGAGGCGGATAGTGCATAAAAGTCACTGATTCACTAAGGGTCTGCTGACTCAGTTACTGCAGAGTTCCAAACCTCCTCTGGTATTATCTTCAGTACAAAATCTGTGCACCAGGAACTAAATGGCATGAGCTTCCATGGCCAAACAGCTGCAAGTGTCAGATGACATGACGTAAAACACACTGCCACTGGACTCTGGAGCAGTAGAAATGTGTTCTTGTATCTGGCAGTTTGAAGCATGAGTCTAAGTTTGGAAAATGCCAAGAGAACATTACCTGCCTGACTGCATTATGCCAACCATAAAGTTTGGAGGAAGGATTATGTCATAGGTTTGTTATTTTGTGCTTGGCCTGGGCTAATGCTTTAGCTTATGAAGACAATTCTTTACTTCCAACTTTGTTGGAACTGTTTGGAGAAGGATACTCTCTGTTCCAGCTTGACTGTGCCCCAGTGCACAAAGAAAGGTCCATAAAGGCATGGTTGGATGAGACTGGTGTGGAAGATCATCTTTGGCCCACACAGAGCCCTGATCTCAATGCCATCGAATACCTTGGGATGAACTGGAAAGGAGATTGTGAGCCAGGCTCT
The DNA here is from genome assembly GCA_015106775.1 of Etroplus canarensis. Lineage (NCBI taxonomy): Eukaryota > Metazoa > Chordata > Actinopteri > Cichliformes > Cichlidae > Etroplus > Etroplus canarensis. Next base: position 4,737 of record VUQH01034586.1, read on the forward strand.
CTCATCCAACATCAATGTCTGACCTCACAATTACACTTCTAGATGAATGGGCAAAAATTCCCACAGACATGCTCCACAATCTTGTTGAAAGCCTTTCCTGTTATAGCTTTAAAGGGGGACCAACTCTATATTTATGGATTAAGAATGGGATGTCTCAAAAACACCTGAAAGTAGCCCTATACTTTTGTCCATATAGTGTAGTTATTGCTCAACAACATGCTGATATTTTTAACAGCAAAAGCCATGAATTACTAAAACCACTCCCCAATTATTTTACACATAAGACAAGTAGAGCTCAGTTACCAGCTGCAGAGGCGGCTAGCTGTGAATCACAATTCATAGGGGTAATTAGGGAATTTGAAGTAGCAAAATTAAGTCCTTTTGATAAAATTCAAAATTCTGGAGCCTGAAACTGCAGAACATAAAAATGAACTGTACATGAAGCTCGAGAGTGGAGGTGTGTAAGAGCTTTAAGGTGAAAAACTCTCGCTTCATAACAAGTTGCAGCATGTAGTGACCCCTACCACTGCTGAAAGATTAACATAAACATGTGCTATGTACTAAAGTTTAAGATACTGCCAAGATAGTAATTGTGTATTGATCTTGGGAGAATTTTTGGGGCAGGGGTAGGAGTTGGGGCAGGAGTAGCTGAATTGATTTGGAAGTACTTGATTATTTTATATTTCTGTATTACAACTAGACTACAATTCAGGATATCTTGGTCTCTGATTTATATCCATCTTTCGAAATCTATTAAATTACAGCAAAATATCTAAATTTGCTTATACTTTTTTGCATGGCAGTAATGTTGAAGACATTTCTGAAGACTTCAAGACTTCCATTTGAAGCATTCATTCACACATCATCTTTCTTCTACCTGTGCTCTTCTCTGCTCCTTTGGAGTTGTTACGGCTCTTTCACAAATCATATGAATATAAATAATATGTTGATAGTGTTTATTAACAGTCTTGTAAATCAGAAGGGTCTAAAAGTAGCCATGAAAGCCAGATAGAGGAACCCATCTGATCACACCAAAAATGCCCAGCCTTGATATACAAATGACTATAAAAAGTATTCACCCCCCTTGGATGCTTCACCCTTTTATTGCTTCAATAAATAAAATCATGGTCAATATACGTAATTTGTCTTTTTTGAGAAGAATTTGCAAAAAAGCTTCCGTCATGTCAAAGGGAAAACAGAGTTTTACAAACTAATGTCAATTAATTAAAATATATATGGTAAAATAAGTGTTTCTATATTCGCCCCCTTTAATGAGGACTGACCTGTTACAAGAGAGGTCCAACAAGTTGATTCCAGCAGTGTCACAATTAGTGAAATGGAGATCAGTTGATTTGTGTCAAATGACTAGCATAAAACCCGTGTCTGGGAGGTCCAGGTCCTATTGTCCAAGGCCAATAGGAAGAAGGTTCATTGGTCTGATGGGACAAAAACTGAGCTTTTTGGCCATCAGAATAGACACTGCACATCATCACTGTGAAGCACGGTGGTAGCAGCATCATGCTCTGGGGATGCTACTGAGCAGCAGGCTCGGGAAGGCTTGTAAAGGTAGAGCTGAAAATGAATGCAGAAAAATATCACCAAATCCTGGAGGATAATCTGACTTAGTCTGCAAGAGAACTATGGCTTGGGAGAAGATTTATTTTCCAGCAAGACAATGACCCCAAGCATACAGCAAAAACTACACAGGAATGGTTTAAAAAAAACAAAAAAAAAAAAACAGGGTGAATGTTTTAGATTGGCCAAGTCAAACGTCAGCTCTTAATCCATCGAGAATTTGTGGCTGGACTTGAAAAGAGTTTTTCACGTCCAATCCTCGAGCAACCAGACAGAGATTAGGCTGTTTTGCAAGAAAGAATGAATGAAAAATTGTAGGGTCCAGATGTGTCAGCCTGATTGAAATGTATCCACACAGACTCAGTGCTGTGACTACAGCCAAAGGTGCAGCTACAAAATACTGATCTATGAAGGGTTAATATTTATGTAATCATTTATTTTAACTTTTATATATTTTAATTAATTGACATTAGTTTATAAACTCTGTTTTCACGTTGACATAACAAAAGCTTTTTTTGCAAATTGTTCTCCAAAAAGCTAAATTATATTCACCATGATTTCCTTTATTACAGGAATAAAAGGGTGAAACATCCAAGGAGGGTGAATACTTTTTATAGGGATTGTATGTATATCACCTGGCAACCAAACAAATCATAACCATTAGAGATAGCACAGCTTTGTAAAGATGAGGCAAAGACTGTTCACCTGAGCCAAACCTCAGCAGTACTGACAGAAACCCTCATGGTGCCAAGTATGATTGACAGCCATGCAAAAGCATGACAGTTGGAGCAATGTGAAACTTACCTGTAAGTGTCTTCAAAACAACCCTGACAGCTTGCACTGCACGTCTTTCACTTTCAAGTGTGACTATCTGTGCAAAATGCTGGTAGCATTATTTTTTTACATTTTAACGCATCATATCAGGTAAACTGCCACAACCACACACAAACTCGCTGTCGACTCTGTAGCCCTGTGGGGGTAAACACATATGCACGCACACACACACACACACACACACACACACACACAGCATCACATGCAAGACACACCCGTTGGGGCTCCCGTCCCAGGGATTTGAAGCTCATGTCAGACACACACTCTGACAGAATTAATGATGAATTACATAGATATTAGCATACAGCCTGAGGTAACACTCCTCTTGCCTGCACACACATTTTGCACACGGGTCTTGTGAGGACACACATGCAAATCTTTATACAGTTAAACAGCAAACATAACACCAAAAGAGTCTGAGTCAGCTGAAGTTACAGGACACACACACACACACACACACACACACACACACACACACACACACACACACTTGATGACAGGTATTTCCACTTGAGGTGAGGCACATTGCTGCGCTATGAGCACAGTCTCAGTCACTTCCTGTTTGATAGGGTCAGAGGTTAAACTTTCATCAGTTTCTCTATAGAAGAGACATAGAGACAGAGTGGCGAAATTGCCTGCTGTTACTGTACTAAACTTGCTATTCCTGCAAGTTTAGCCATCTGTTCCCTCTGAGCTGGTCAAATAATACAAACTGTAGTGAAAATGGGGATGGTTTAGATTATTTATAACTCATTTTCAGTTTAGGAATACAATACACAGATACCAAAGATGAGGGAACTTGAGCTGAAACAACAGATTAATTATTGAGGGCTTAATAATCAGTCTTCAATGAATCATATAATTAAAGAGAATTTTGTGGGTTTTCAATATGAGGATTAATTACGTCCACATTTAATGTGATCCAAGACAGATCTGATGTTTATTCTGTTTTCTAGCCTGAACATTCATGATCTGTGCCAGAAGTGAGAGAAAGAATGACATCAAATTCAAATTCAAATTAAGAAAAAAATTATTTGTCCCCCTAGGGGCAATTCAAGGCACAAAGAGCAGTTTACACAGAGTAGCATAACGAGAGCTAAGTCAGTATATACATGGTAAAAAATAAGGATAAAAATCTAAGTGATGAAATGAGGTAAAAATATTGACAATATGTGGTATGACAATGAATGGGTAAATTGCATATGTCAGAAATGTGTTGCTGACAGTTGAAAAACAGAGTATTTTATACAGTATATACAGTATAATATCAACAGTATTTACATCAGATACTGCACAGTGCAAGTGTGGTTCCCTGACTGACTGACCCACAGAACAATTAGTCTTCTGAGATAAAGGAAGAGCTCAACAATACTCGCAATTAAGCGAATTAGGCCGAATATTATTTTAAAAGTAATCTAATTTTGTATATAAGAAAACTTCACAGTAAACTCATAAGTGATTTTTCCTTGGATTTTCCATCCTCAAGTAGATATCCTGATGTGTGTTTCAAAAATGTTTTAAAACACACTTCAAGGTAACGATGCTTTTCATGAAACGAGGCAAATACACTATATGGACAAAAGTATCTTAAGTCCTTAATTCAGGTGTTTCATTCAACAACACTGCCGCAAACAAAGGGCGGATCCAGTCAGTTTAATTCTAAATTGTTCTGTTTACTACACCATGTGTGAGCAGCAGTGCCCCAGCTGCTAGTGTGAGAGCTAACAGCAAAGGGTCAGCAGTTTGGAGGTATTTCATGACGGCTGTGCTCACAGCTTTTCTTTGAATGGTTGCAATAATTTTTGACTTAACCACAAACTAAGGTCAGGCTAGCTAACATGAGTGAAAAACACCAATGACAATGCTGGTTTCTCTCTTTCTCTTGTTATGTTAGTGTAACAAAGGTTGGGAAGTCTTACTGCACTTAAAATAATGTTCACAGTACAATAAATATTAGAGCAGCATATGGGCATATATGAAGAAAGAAATCACTGATGCAATACATAATCATGCCAGCTGTGAACCAGAAACCTTTTGTGCGCAAGGTGAACGTGTAAACCACTACAGTACAGAGGAAACACATATTGCACAAACTAATGAGATTAAAATCCACTGAGAAGTCAACAACAGCCCTAGTTCTTGACCAGCCCTAACCTAGCTTAAGACATCATTATGCTATAAATAAACCTAACGACAGCATTTATGTATAGATGGCAGAGGGGCACATGCAAACACTCCTTTTTCCAACATTACAAGAGTAGCGATTCTTGTGAAAATGGAAAAGTGCCCACAAAGCAACAAAACAACAAATATGACCTTGACCTGGAGCAGTTTGGGTGGAGACCTATTAAGTGATCATTGTGTGCAAGTTTCACAAAAACCTGACCACTATTCTAGTAGGAGTAGCAATTCTTGTGAACTGTGGACAGGCTGATGATACACCATGGCAGTTAGGTCAGGTTCTTCGTCTGGTTGAGCTTAAAACAGTTGTGTCTATTACAGGGTAAACGACATGACAGCATACAGATGTTTTGTTCAAACTGGATGATTGGTATGTATTTATATTTCATAACCTCTTAGTTGTTTTTCCTTTGGTCCTGTCATTCTTTGAAGGTATTTGTACAAACCTTTTTTAGATGTTTACCTCCAGTCACTCAAAAATTACTTTCTGGCAGCTTCTGTAGTCTGATATTTTCATGCAATGAATTCTGTACTCATATTTTTGGGCACAGTATAGATATCAGCACTACAGTGATATTGCCCACTTGCGTACTACAAATGGACACACAGTCTGATTTGTTCACATTCTGGATTAGTTTTCAGCGTGGATTCAGGGTTAGGACCTTGAATGAATAAGATGACATACATAAAGAATAGAGGTCCAGGTGTGTAACCATTGCTGCCATACCTTCAGCTGTCAGTCAGCAGGGCCTCCTTACTAATCCTCTGCCATCACTCAACTGGATCTCAACTCTAATCTCACTGAGGCCAAAGCTCAGGAGAGGGGTGATCCTGGCTTTAAACTGAGAGGATGATAGCTAATCTCAGCCACAACACCCCAGGGTAACCCTAGACTGTCCACAGAGAGTAGCTGTAATAACCCTTGGTCATGGTGATGAGAGAAAGACCTCCCAAACACATCAGACACCTAACGAGATATGGAGGAGTAAAACACTGGCTTTTATGAGTTGGACTCTGACATCTGTTATAAACTCAGGTACCTGGAAAAGCATGATAGTGCCAAAAAAATTCTGCTATCAAAGTAGCCCCTCATTCAACAGAGTTGCTTCACTAGCAGAATGACTCAAATTACAACAAGTTTGCACCCATTATGCATCAACTGGCAGGATACAGCATTCATTACTCTTAAAGAGACAGGGTGGCCTGTTTCCAGTTGTTTAAAAAGCAAACAATAAGCAGCCTGATGTTGTCACTGACTGCAGCCACTATAGTTGATTAGTGTATGGTTCCAGACACAATAACCAGCAATCAGATACATACAGAGAAAGCACGTAATCATACTGTTAAGGTCAAGTATACTGAATAATACATTTGTAAGGTGTTACATTTTATAATTTACATACAACTATATGAATGGCACTACTATAGCAGACCATGTTCATTCCTAAGCAGGAACTGTTTATTCGCAGGTTCCTCACTTCTGTGTGATGAACTGTGCAGCATGTACGAAATCCTGATAAAGACATATATTAATTTAGAACCTATTTGCCATTAACTGGCTAAAGTGTCAACAAAAGTGTCAATAAAGTGACAATAAAACCTGAGGGGGCTGTGAATTCATATAGATGAGGTTGTGGTTACCTAGCATGAATATTACAACTTCCAACTGCTCAACCAGGAAGAGAACAGAAAAAAAGTGTTTAAAAAGTAAATATAAACATGTATATTAGTTAATGTTTTTATTAATATCTTATTAGCTAAACTAGATGAAAAAAGTATTGGGCCATACTGCGTAATCAACAAATTCAGGTGCTTCATTCAGTCCAGTTGCCACATATATATAATCAGGCACCTTGCCATGCAGTCTGCCTTTACAAACATTTGTGAAAAAATTTGTTGTGAAACAGTTCCCTCAATTCAAGTGTGGTACTGTACCACAGTTGCCAGTTGGTGAAATGTCTTCTCTCCTAGATATTGCACCATTAACTGCAAGTTGTATTATTGCAAAGTGGAAGCGTGGTGGTTAGCACTGTCGCCTCACAGCAAGAGGGTTCGGGTTTAAATCAACAGCCGGCTAGCTTAGGCTCTTCTGTGTGGAGTTTGCATGTTCTCTCTGGGTGCTCTGGCTTCCTCCCGCAGTCCAAAGACATGCAAAAAGGCTAGGTTAATCAGCGATTCTAAACTGACCATAGGTATGAATATACATGTGAATGGCTGTTTGTCTCTCTGTGTTGGCTCTGCGACAGACTGGCGACCTGTCCAGGGTGTGCCCTGCCTTTCGCCCCATGACAGCTGGGATAGGCCCTAGCGCCCCCCACAACCCTGAATTGGATAAGCGGAATGGAAGTGGTTGGGAACCACAGTAACTAAGCCACCAAGTCGCAGACCAGGTAAAGTGTAGAGTGCTGAGGTACATACAGTAATGCATAGAAGATGGCAATGCTCTGCTAAGTTCCATATCTCCTCAGGCATTGACATTAACATAAAAATTGTGCACTGGGAGCTTCATGGCATGGGTTTCCATGCATGCAAGCCTCACATCACTAAGCACGATGCCAAGCATTGGATGAAGTGGCACAAAGCATGTAGCCACTGGACTCTAAAGCAGTGGATATGTCTTCTGTAGAGTGATGAATCATGGTTCTTTATCTGGCAGTCTAATGAATGAGTTTGGATTAGGAGAATGTAGACAGCATTGTGCCAGTTGCAAACTTTGATGGAGGTGGGATAACTCTGTGGTATTGTTTGTCAGGGGTTTGTCTGGGCCCCTTGGTTCCAGTGAAGGGAAATCTTTGTGCATCAGTGTACCAAAACATTTTGGAACTTCTAGGATTCCAGTTTTGTGGGAACAGACTGGAACAAACCTTTCTGTTCCAGCATGACTGTGCCCCAAGGCACAAAGCAAAGTCCATAAAAGAACGGTTGGATCAGACTGGTGTGGAAGAAGACTGGCCCACACCAAGCCCTGTCCTCCACCCCACTGAATTTGGGGATGAACTAGAATAGAGACTGCAAGTCAGGGTGTCTTGTTCAACATCAGTGTCTGACCTCACAAATGCTTTTCTGATTGAATGATCAAAAATTCCCACAGACACACTCCAAAATATGAATTCCTATGGATTTACAATATGATGTCATAAAAGCTAATTAATTATAATATCTAGGTAGCCCAATATTTTTTTCATAAAGTGTAGTTTCGCTACATTAACTGGCACATTATCTGCTTGGTAGCTGTATTATGCTATAGCTTTAACTGTCCAGAGATTAGCAAAATCAAATTCCAATTATTGTGTTATTCAAACACAGGCAAACAAAATACATATACAGAGACTTCACTTACCACTTCAGTAGGACGGAAGTATTTTGGATCCACTTTGACATGTACCACCCCTGTCTCCTGGCAACGGCCAACCTCCTTCTCATCTTTTCCCTCCCACCTGGAAAGACAAGAAATCTTAGCAGGAACCAAGATTTTCCCACACCTGCTCAAAGGTTCAAGCTCCCTGATTACTTCTTGCATGGTTTGTTTCCTTAAGGTCTCAAGCAGACAAAACATGTCACCTCTCTTTTTTCTCAAACCACCACAACGTATCACAGTCAAAAACCCCGTCACCACACATCAGTATCTTCCAGGACATAAGAGGAGGTTGAATAAAAGGTGAAACAGGGGAGGACTCTTTCATTTTCCAAGTCAAGGGACTGAGGGTAGGGGGTGTCTCATGTTGAGAAGATTTTAAGGCCTCTGGGGCAAATCTGTGATTTTAAACTACAGAAGTAGAAATTATGTAGACTCACATGATGGTCTTTCCCACATGTCTGAAGGCCTTCTCCACAAACTCCCTCACACTATGCACCTCCCCTGTTGCTATGACGAAATCCTCTGGCTCCTCCTGTTGCAGCATCAGCCACATAGCCTGAAAGAGACAGATGAAGAGAGGTCAAACTACTGAGAGATCATAAAGACAGTTCGGTGCTCCACATTGGACCATGCCCAACAGTCCTGACAGACAGGAAGTGAACCTGCGACCTCTGAGCGGGGCATTTGCCCATACCTCTGTCCTGACGTCACTGCAGGGGCTCAGGGGACACATACCGTGGGAAAGGAGGACAGAGCACTCCCACAGGCCCACAGTGTTGCTGGCACACAAAAATGCGCACGTGGCCATGAATGCACATGCAGTCAGCCTAACAGCTCTGCACAACTGACATGCAAAGTAAAGTCAAAAAGTTGATGAAATTCTGCAAATGCATTTTTCATCCTAAATCCCGACTTGTGTTTAGTATTTCTAACTACACTGTGCAGGCAGCATTATTATTAGCCTATATACCCCAGTGAAAGCTACTAGTTTAGGTCATAATGGTCTCAGCACTATATTAAACAGCCAGTGAGGGTGCCTGCGTGAGGTTCCATAATATTTATGGTAAACTTGAGCCAGCAGGGCAGAGCTGCTGACGCCTGGTACATCCAGCATGATTAAAAGAGACTCACCAGGGATGCAAAGACAGAGCGAAAGACCGACAGATGATCACTCACGTCTGCACTCTTAAATCACAGAGGAAGACAGAGCGTGAATGACTGAGAAAAACCTACTGTTATTTCCTGGCCTGTTAGGACAAAAGCAAAGACAATTTCGTGTAAAATGGTTTCAAATCAGGGTATACTCTAGACTTTCTTGGTTTTAGATTGTCCTTACTGCTTTTAATTCTCATTTATTTTTGCTTCCGATTGTCAACTATTCGAAGAATGAAAACTATTTTGAAATTAGAAGCTGCTGTAACATTTAGTTGCCATAAGCAGACATAAATGTCAGAATATTCTCTGACTCTGTTATTTCCCCCTCAATAGCTCAACAAAAAGGCAATGATTTGTGATTACAAAACATAACAACACATGAAAATATCTGATATATCATTAGTTTTACTTAGACAAAAGGTCATATTTAACACTAAACACTTCCGGTCAGTGTGCCAGTCTCAGTGCTTTTGGTATACAGCATTTACAGTTGTTTTTGCAAATTTTTTGTATTAAAATGTCTTATTGCATGACATAAGTATTTGATACATCAGAAAAACAGAACTCAATATTTGGTACAGAAACCTTTGTTTGCAATTACAGAGATCAGACATTTCCTGTAGTTCTTGACCAGGTTTGCACACACTACAACAGGGATTTTGGCCCACTCCTCCATACAGATCTTCTCCGGATCCTTCAGGTTTTGGGGCTGTCGCTGGGCAGTACGGACTTTCAGCTCCCTCCAAAGATTTTCTATTGGGTTCAGGTCTGGAGACTGGCTAGGCCACTCCAGGACTTTGAGATGCTTCTTACGGAGCCACTCCTTAGTTGCCCTGGCTGTGTGTTTCGGGTCGTTGTCATGCTGGAAGACCCAGCCACGACCCATCTTCAATGCTCTTACTGAGGGAAGGAGGTTGTTGGCCAAGATCTTGCGATACATGGCCCCATCCATCCTCCCCTCAATACGATGCAGTCGTCCTGTCCCCTTAGCAGAAAAGCATCCCCAAAGAATGATGTTTCCACCTCCATGCTTCACGCTTGGGATGGTGTTCTTGGGGTTGTACTCATCCTCCTTCTTCCTCCAA